>JARPRG010000286.1:676390-695955 GCA_031001745.1 Hartigia nigra
TGATATGATAATATTTGAATATTTAATAATGCCACAGCATTAACGCTGCACTGTTGTTATGCTGCCTGTAGTGTACTATACGGCATTGTTTTGTTTCTTATTGTTCTCGTAGCAGCTTGTTAGCTACGCGACTTCAGTGTTCACGCAGGTTTAAGTACACTCGTGTGACATCCGTGAACTTTGATGTCCTTGTTAAAGATTATGTTGCATAGCCGATCAGATGATCCGTATGAAAGAAATATATCGGGTGTCTAGTCGGAAAACTGAAATGAAGTGAAACTTCATTCCCTACTGTATTATATCTTGTCGGGTGACGTAAACTGGAAAATAATGCTTACCTTAAATATTTCTTTCGCATATATATGTGTGTACGCACACACGCGCGCGCACACACACACACTCGCAATCACAGACATAGACACGCATATAATTCACATCATATATATCTCCAGTCCCATGGATATTATGTAACGGGTGAACCAAAAACGGAGGGTATTTTCCAGTCACAAAATTTCCACATAAATGAAAAGCACCGGGTACACCTACCGCTACGTTTCTCATACTCGATCCAGTTGCTTTGTTATATACATTATTTATACAGGGTGTAATTATTCACATAAAATATCCGAAGAAAAAGCGGGGTAGCTATCGAAATTTCCACGTAAATGGAAAGCGTTCGATAGGGGAGGGGGGTTAAATGTACTTTTTTTTTCGTCATGGGCTTGTTTCTGTCGTCGCGACGACAACGTATGTGCCTACTTCCTGTCGTAGGATAAATAACCTACTAACCTCTTTTTCGCCTGTCTAACCGGTGTCAAGGATAAAATGAGTGTTGGCAAATTTGAGATAGAGAAAAAATTTAAAAAAAAATAAAAAACGATTATTCCTATTAAAAGTTTTGCTTAATTTTTTTTTTATAAGGGTTGTGCAAATGGATTTTTATCGTTGAGAATCTAACAAAAAAAAATTATGTTTACATTTTAATAGGAAAGTATTGAGCTTAAATCATTATTCAACTTCTTTGCTCTTAACGCTCTTACAATTAGTGACCTCAGGATATATGTATTCGTCAGTCCGAAGAAATCTTTACTTTCATAACCTTTTACGCATTTTGTTACGAATCTAACTCAGTTTTTCTGTTGAGCGAATGTGGAAAATATCGGGAGAAGATGAAGAGTGCGACGGCAGCGATTAAATTCGGTCGGTTCCTTAAAAAAGAAAAAAAAACGGAGTAATTGTAACGACTCGCTTCTCTATCCGCCTGTCAACATTGGCTGCCTGCTTCTTATAAAATTCTTTTCGTAATCAATTTTAATTAATGTGAGAACCTGGAAATTCCCATAAATAAATAAAAAGAAAGGAAAGCCTCTAACACGCATTGACGTCATGAAAATTAAATGTAAACTCGAAATTCCAAAAACCAACAGGATTATAATTAAGTGGAGTTTTGCAACACAGTTAATTTCTTGGAGTTGATGAAAAATTGTGAATTTTTTTTTTTCAAAAGATGATTTTTATGAAAATGGATAAATGAGAAAGGGTAAAGTATTTTACGCCTAGAAACCCGTCATTCCGTATCGCTGAACAATCGCTATTAAATTTTCAAGCTAAAACAGAATTGAGATTCCAAATCACAATTTAATAACGAGCAACGTTCAACTTGAATTTTTATATTTTTTTGCCCCTTGAAAAGACCCGTCACTTTCTCTCTCAGCATCGACAAAAAGGTAGGAATATAAATTTCTTTGAAACTTTATCTATTCGGCGTCACGTATGATATATTGAAAGTAATCCATAGACTTTTTAGAGTCACTATTTTTAAGGATGTTTGATATTTCCACGTTTACCTTTTGAATATTTATTGTCATTCGTAGAAAATATTACGTTAATATTATAAATACATATATACGTACAAGTACTCATATCCTGTCATGTACAGATTTATTCTGGACTAAAAATAAACCTGAATTCCATGACAACATGAAATGTCTGTCTTTGAGTTATATTTACTCTGACGTAATCATACTGAGTTCTTGAAACTGAAGGATATTAATTTTAAGACACGCGATGGATTCAGTATCAAGTATCTAAAAGAATGTGAATAAATAGAAATTAAAGAAACTTAATTTAATTTACATTATATATATATACTGCTGGATTGTTAATCACCCAGTTAGAAAGATAAGTAATTTCAATCGTGAAACTTGAAATTGAATTGGGTGAAAATATTGCGGGAAATTCAATTTAGAAATTCAAAGAAAAGCCGATCGCGATATGTCGTCAATGGCAAATGGAACATAAATCGAATAACGTGATCCGCGAACATTCCGGAAGTACTAAAAGCCCTGTCGCAGTACCTGCGCGTTAGTCGAGCTACGCTTAACGGTATTCTCTGGGCACACAAGAAATCAAATAAAATGATGGTAAAACTAGAAAAAATATAAATGAAAAAATTATAAAGAAACTAAATGACAATATTTTCAATTCGACGAGATTTGTCCCAATTTTTTTTGTAGGCGTCCGAAAGAAGCGGTGAAATTGCAAAACTTTTGGCGGGAACATGAAAAAAATAACACAGTCGCGTAAAAAATAAGATAATGCATAAAAGACGTGACAACAATACAAAAAACATGTGATAAACGTTAAAATATAATCCTGATATTCAACAATTTTTCGTTCCTATTGTTTCTATTCAAAACACTCGAAGAGACGAAAACAAATCAATCAAGACAAATGACGGCTAAACAATTGGTATGATTTGAATGACGTATGTACTTGAAGCCTCTAGCTTATGTATATGCATAGAGAGATGATTGACATGATAAATAATGATACTTCTAAGTTATAATGGTCACGATCGATAGATCCCCTTCATTGCGCAACTTCCATATAGATGGCTAAATAATTTTCAATTCTCATTAAAGAAACCGAAAATATCAAACTTCGTGCGTAAGGATCGTTTTTTGGACTTTTAAAGACACTTCGAATGGTCGTCCTGCGAGATCTCACTGAATATTAACTTCCACGGTTTTCAGAAAATCGTTTACGACAAATCACAGTAGAACTTCAACTCTGCGCAATATCTACTTTGTAGAACTAGGAAACTCGATTTGTAACTTCCTTACCATTCGACAAGGATGGACTCTCCTCTTGTGTCAGTGACGGATTCCCTTTTACGGACGCACCTTTATGCAGGAGAACGAACAGAAAACAGAGTCTAGATCATAGTCCTTAGAAATGCGCTAAAACTATAAATTGGAAAATGCTTATTGAACAAAAGTTTCCAAAATTTCATTTGTTAAATAATTGAATGAAAATCAGACTGATTTTGGAAATAATAATAAGTTAACACACGTGTTTTTTTTAGAAAAAAAAAAAAAAAAATCTTTTGCTCTCGATTCATATTATTAATTACATATAACATGAAATGTAATATTGATTGATACTAAATGGCAGAAGCTTCAATAATTTCCAAGATACTTAATTAACGTCCGATCGTATAAGTCTGTTAAATATTTATGAGCCGGGTAATTCCTTCTGACTATTGCGTAACCTTGCGACGGTTTCTCAAAACAGCCCTGAATAACTAATCAAGGACTATATGGCTGTTAATTAAAAGGGCAATATTAAGTCTTAGGGTGATCAAAGAAATTATAATGCGCACTATCAAAGTTAACATCCTCTATAATTACATGCTTGTCAACCCGTACAAACATGGACAGCATTATCATGACGTGCGCAAACGTTAGAAAGGGGATAGTATAAATAATACGGTGATATAATTTGGCAAAAATAACTTCTTTCGAAATCCTCTCATTAACATATGTTGAACGTTACAGACGCAAATGAATTTCCATCAATTTTTATACGTAACTTCAAACCCAAATGGCCCAGATATAATTTCGTGCGTCAGGTCAACAAAAAATATACGTATGTGATTCAGCCAAACAATGACATTTAACCTCGAAATGCGTTTGACCTCAAAATGATGCAAACGCTGATGGTAACATTAACCTAAGACTGGGATCATTGATCTAAAGAAGTTGGAGATATTAATGATGTAATGTACAACAACAATTTACTGACTTACCATTGAAATGAAGAAATAACAAATTGTTGTACAATAATTTCCCACGGAGAAAATTAACCACGTAACGTACGTCTAAGCAAATACAACTAATGAAAGTGGTTATTCTCCAAGGGATGGATGACAAACCCTCCCGACCGGTGGAGTAAGCTACCGAAAGGTTAGACGAGGATAGTAGAGAACAGTCAAGTCTATTTGCGAAAGGATGTAAACAAATGAACAAACGTGTAAGTTGAAACCACTGTTTCCCAACCCTTTTGCCTGTGTGCTGACCGATATATAAAAAATAAATAAAATAATTAGCAGCAGTGATATATATATATATATTGCGAAGGTAAGGAAAATTCTTTTGTTGCACTACAATAATTATATTAGTAGTAAATATATAAATTTAAATATATTTTCATGGATAAATAATGACGTGCCTCCTTGGAATATTATGAAAATGACCGCTCGAAATTGTCATATTAAAAACAAATACCAAAGTGTATAAGGGTATAAAAATAGTTGATTTTAATAAAATAAAAAATAGACATTTGTCAGGTACATTTTATCCAGTAATTGCTATTGAAAATGCCTGGTATCTTTTTCTTTTACATAATGTATTACCGTAGCACGCGCTGTAATTGCTAGAGGGCATTTGGCGCGGTACGAGAGTTCACGTATGATAGCCATTAACGACGGTTAAAGTAAATGGATGATGTAGATCGGAAAAAAGGCAGTAACAATAATAAAAATACTTCAGGTCTAGACACGGGTTAAGTCACCTTGGCACGTGGCCAAGGCAGGGTAGTATTTATAATGCCCGTTGGAAATATTTGGAGAGACACGTGATGCTCTAAACCTGAAACAGCAATTTCTGTGGCACTACGACGATGCTTCTAGTATATGATGGAGATATAGAAAATCCAAGTTCAAGAAACACATGTGCCCCGACGATATTAGATTCGTATGCAGTATAGGATGCTTTGAAAATTACGTATTCCCGTCATGATTTCAGTGTAGGGACGTCTAGCTACAATTTTTCATACCCCATTGAGATAGCTGCGCAGACTGAAATTTTATATTACATAACAAATATTGATATGAGTGCAACATTTTATTGGCATACGTATAGCAATAGTGCTGCTACATTGAAAATAAAAAATCATCTTGAATTCATCGTTACTGTCATGCTCATTTATCAAAGAGTCAACGCCATTAATTTCATGGTAATTTTCCAGTCTCGAGTCAGCGCACTTTAGTGTTAGCATATTTTTAATTTTACAAATTTCGAAAGCCGTTAAATTGCAAGTTAGGGAAGAAGTCAAGTGGCCGAAGCAGCGTAATTCGTTTACTTCTGTTTTGCTACGATTTTCTTACATATTTTTTAACTGTATTCTATTTAAAGAAGTACATATATGTTTGTATGAAATTTCATCCAATTGGAATCGTACCATGTTTATATCTTTCTTTTTTCAACTTTGGAATCAAGACGCGGGAATGTATCGATAAATTTCAAGATCCAATCAGATCATTGAGAATAGTATGAAATGAAATTCCAGGACACACTGCAGAATGCGGTCGAATGCCTTCCGTCTCTTGGATGTATTTCCCTGTATAATGTTCTGGATCTGGACGCTATAGCCTAAGTAACCTATAGATACCTACATAAAATAACCTACATTTTCAAATTATTGTCGAATATTGGAAAGGTGCAGTCATTCGTATTAGCGCTAATGAAAAACGATAAATAATTATAAATAAATAAATAATAGAATAACAGTTGGCGCGTTCCGAGCCAGTGAAAGAAATCAATAAATAAATATCAGTGGTCATAGAGGTTTCCTAATTGCTCATTGTAGCTCCATTAGTTCCAATATTAGACCGCAGACCGCGCAATAACTTGGAAGTTCAATTAGGCCAGCAAAGAATGGGAAGGAAAGTCGCTACAGTTTTCCTCAGTGCTCAATGAATCTCAGTAGATTTATAAAACGGGACGCCATTGATTCACATGCTAACTTCAAAGAACGTTGAGAGAAGCCCAACTGTAAAAATGTCAAAAAATGTAATATTTACGCTTATCTCATTCGACCTAAAGCGAATCCACTTAACGTAAAGAAATTTGTTTAAATTTCGTCACTTTATATTATTTTTTCTACGCGAATTATAATGAGTGAGATTTCATAACCCGATTATAATAAATTTAACTCTTTGTGATTTTTTAAGGTTAGCTTCACATTTCTTATTTATATCAGCTTTATAATTCATTCTCACTGTTGTTAGCTAGCGTTGTTCAATACACAATGTAGGGCAGTAACTGGTTTTAACGGAATAATAAAAAATGGTCGCATCGCATGTAAAAGTCCATTAAGTAATATATTCCTTTCCCAAAGAATCTAACCTTTATTGAAACAATGGATTGCCACAATAAGATATCCATTATTCCTTTCTAATGGTGAAGTCACCTTAGCGTCTGTTGAATTTTGAAATTCGTTCAATATCCTCTTGGCCTATTTCGATCCTAATTCCAGTTCCTAAATTTGCACTGGTTTGATACACAAGACGTAGATCTTCGAAACCCACGTAAACATTGTTCATTGTGAATCTGGTACGAATGTAAAATATTGTGAGAAAAGAATAAATAAGCACTAGAGAAAGAGATACTCATCGCTAATTTTAAAATCAATGAAGCCATTGAACGATGTAAATATACCGGTGAGATGCTGCACTCCTTTGACAGGGATTCTCAAATGGGCAACAAGATGCAAGTATAAACGTTATTCCATGGGAAGATCCGTCGACGGATTTAATTAAGCGTAAGCGTCGCTTACAGCTGACGAAGAGCGTCGTCGACATCGACGTGAAAAAAGACAAACGGTAAATGAGCTCGAATGAAATTTTCACAAGAATTTCCACAGGTTATTCTAACTAGGATTAAGGATGTTACTCATTAAAGCGGCTAATTATACTATAATAGAAATATAGCGACGAATGAATCATCTTAAGCTGGTATATAAGCCGAAAGGGACGTCTGTTTTAATATCTAGGGTGATTTTAAATTAGCCAGTGGTAAACATGATAGAAATTTTATTTCACTGTTTTATTTTGTATAACCATTCATTCAAATTTTTATGAAATTGTAATTGTCAATTTAAGTGCAGTGAAAACAAATTTGATTTATCTGGATAATATAGTATAATTTAAGTTTAATCGTATCCCGGTTATTGATAGATTATCGAAAAACCGTAAGTTCTTTGTTCTTTAGATTTCCACCGTATAATATAAACGTGACCATAACGACTAACGTGACCCAATGGAAGTCACGTCGATTACTCCCCTACTGAAATACGTTCGTTTCTCGAGTATCGTAATTTCCGTCATCGCTTGAAGAGACAAACAAGATGGATTAAAAAAAAAAAAATTAAACGAGCAGGAATCAACGATGCGAAATAAAATTGCTACGGAAAGAAAACAAAATAATCTAACTGTCAGTTATATTTATTCCATCAATTCAAACAATGGGACGTGGATATTCATGAGACCTGAGGATATCATAAATATTGTAATTCCTTCCCTATGTCTATTTGGAATTGTAATGCGAATTGACACGAAAATGTGGAAGAGGACTGTGAAAAAAAAAGAAAAAGAAAAAAGAGGGAAATATAATTTGGCATCGATGAGAATTGAAACGGATATCTGAAATCGCGAAAATACAAGCAGAATTTTGCAAAGGATAGAGGAGGAGGACGTAAGAGAGAGAGAAAGCACAATGTAAACGCAGGCGCAAGGCGTCGCGACGCCTATATTCCCGCCTTCGTCGGGACGCTCTCCATCCGATGATTCGTCTCATTCGTCGTCCGCACGCGATTCCGCTTTTACGTCGCGACGGATTTTCAACCGAGAAATTCTTCTCCTGCCTCTTGACTATATTTCAATTTTTTTTTTCTTTTTCCTCTCCCTGTATTTATACGCACTTTCGCTTTCCTTTTCACCGTCCTCTCTTTGCCTTTTTTTCATCGTTGTGTTACTGCATTGCTCATGCCGCAGTGTATCTTCTTGGATTAGCAAGTATTTGTATTTTTATAGTTTCATAAAAAAGATATATTCGTTTAGTGACGTCGATGATTAAGACGCGTTTACGTTTGTGTGCTCTGGTGAAAGTTAAAATAATGTGATAGGATATGTTGTGAAAGAATTGATTGGATGATTTAAAAATATGAGAAACAAGTTATTTGGTAACGCTGGTTCTTTGGGAATAAGGTATATGTAGCTCGTGAGTACGAATACGAAGAAAACGAGGGTAACTCAAAAGTGACTAAGGTAATATTAAGATAATAAATACTTTAGTCACAGATTTACGGAAACGTAAAAGAATGAAATTATTTTCTAAGAGATTGTATGCCAATACGAATGTCATTATTTCTACGTGATGTAGAGGGTCGAAGAGTTCATGAAGTGGCTACAAAAAAAAAAGTGGCTACTAAGATTCGGAAACAAGTTAAAACTATTTGGGGGGGTTTCGTGGGAGCGATATTAAGAAAAAAAGAGAAGCAAAAAAGGGAAAGCTTAAAGTTATAGCGAAAGAAGAAATGAGTCTTTGGAAGTCTGTAAACTGTTTAAAGTACGAAAAAAAAGTCGACGCTAGTCACAGCGACGCGTTCACTCAAATCTAAAGAGGAAAACAAAGAAGGAATAAAAGGAAGAAGAAAAGAATCTTCAAGAAAAACCTTAAAGAGCGAATAATTAAAAATGACGAGGAGAATTAAGGTAACTTTAGAAAATCCATAATCAAGGTCTATACCTTCTCGTGTATATCAAACGAGAGAAAAAAAAAGTAAAAAATCCCACGCAAAGAGATGATCCCAAACAAAGAAAAGTCCTTAAAGCCGCACTAGATACAAATCACGAATAAAATTCAATAACAATGAAAACTCACAATAATGTTACAAAAACTCAGTAAACCGAATTCACGAAAAACAATTTCCAAAAAATAACACAATAAGATCCAAACGCCAGCTAAACTTCCCAAGTGAATTACCAAAAGAAAAAAGTGTGAACCAATATTATCCCAATAAAAAAAAATGAACCTAACAAACCTAACAAGCACAGTCAATCCATCACCGTACGAATGCGGTTCCGGATTAGATTCCTTCCATACGGCCTACGTGCAAGTTCACGGCTACGCCAGTCTCCTGGTATGCATCTTCGGCTCCATAGCGAACACCCTTAACATAATAGTGCTAACCAGAAAAGAGATGTACTCTCCAACCAACGCAATTCTCACTGGTCTAGCTGTGGCGGATCTTCTGGTGATGCTGGAGTATATACCATACGCAAGTCACATGTATCTCTATCATAGACCAAGACGAGACCGTTTCTCATATGGCTGGACGCTGTTCGTCCTGTTCCATTCAAATTTCGGTCAAGTCTGTCACACAATATCAATATGGTTAACAGTGACCTTAGCAGTCTGGCGTTACATAGCCGTAGCTCATCCTCAAAGAAATCGTGAATGGTGCAGCTTCCACAGGACCATCCTAGCCATAGCAGGAGCTTACGTGGTCTGTCCTTTAATATGCATACCATTGTACCTGGCCACAAGTGTCACACCCAGAATAGAGTCCCTCGATGCACAGGGACAACCTGTTAATCATACAGTAGACCTTAGCGAGGATAAATCGGTGACCAACACAACCCTCTATTTCGTCAGCATCAGCGAAACAGCACGTGCCAATGGCTTTCTGAATGACATGAATTTTTGGATGTACAGTGTGGTCATTAAGATCATACCATGCGTAGCGCTGACCATACTCAGTCTCAGGCTGATCTTAGCCTTGGTAGAGGCCAAGAAAAGGAGGCAGAAACTCACCACGACCACCACCGTAGTCAAGACAGAGGAGGTTAAGGAGGGCAAGAAGACCCGAAAGAAGAGTAACAGATTGATGGACAAGGAAAGGCAGACGGACAGAACGACCCGGATGTTACTGGCAGTGTTACTCCTTTTTCTTATCACAGAATTCCCTCAGGGCGTCCTGGGATTGTTGAGCGTCGTACTAGGCGCTGGATTCTTTAAGACTTGTTACGTGAAGCTTGGTAAGTTTATCCTGAAAGACATTTATCAAATTATTCATACGCGTGTAATGATATTGACAGCAATACACCAGAGTACCTTGTCTTATTATATACGTCCGTATAGCATAGTATACAGGAGCTATAGTCTTATTCACTGTACGATTAAACCCTGGGGGCTGTTATGTTTCACTGTTTTATGGCAACCAATGCTTGGAGGACTTATAAAAGTGAATAGTCAAGAATTTTATAAATTTCATCCCCTTTATAATTAGAGACTTATTAAAATACCTAAACGAAAGTCATTCGGATATTTTTTTTGTCATGTTGCCACTATAACTAATTAAACGGGCGCATTTGTATTCTACATTACATGTTACCAAGGGGTTACGCTTATGCTAATACTTGATACGTACTTTGGTGTGTATATCTGTATTTACATATATATACATATATAGTTAATATCATACTTTAAACCCTCACTGTTTTAATTATCAACAGGAGCATCACCCTTGAATATTTCATAATTAGCCTTCCTTTTTCTAAACATGTATTACTAACAGGGATCAGTACTATAGTCAATAACCGCAAGACGTTCTAGTAAATTAAATTAGCAACTTTATTTGAATTATTGATTTTATATCTTAATATAATGAAATTAATTGAACCGTTAAATTTCCTTATTTCTTTAAACTAAATTCGTATAAACATGCACGACTATGCGATACTATATTTATGTTTACTGTTAGCACTGTGCCCAATACTCTAGTGTTTATTTTAGTGCGAATTCTAGAACTCGCGAATAGCTACGTTTTATTTTTACGTCAACGTCTATTGTAACTGTGCGCGTAACACTTTAGTCGCGTGGATGAGTTTTTCAACCGATTTAGACCACGTGTAACCGCTTCCATCTTTTAAGGGTGTCCGTCGGTCTCTCTGGGAATTACGTCAATTATTGACAGCATATTACATAAATTTAAAAAATATCCACTGAACAGGAATATAATCCTGCTAGGGCTGTCAAACAAAGTAAAATTTCTGAAGTGTTTTGGGACATAAAAGTTTACCCTTAAAATAAAATGAAACCTAATTTAATATATTCCTATGGTTTTATTCGACGCCGCTTTACATAGTATATCTATGTTATTTGGCAGTCCTTCGATATTCCTCCGGTGAGATTTTCACGTAAAATCCGCTTAGTTCTTTCGCCTATACTTTGCGTGATCAGAATGTCAATGTCCGCTACGACGAATACACACGTCCTGCAAAAGAGATGAGGAACGTCATTGAACAATAGAAATAACTATATTGTCGATCTGCATATACGCGATAGCGAATATTGACAAGCTTATCGACACGATACCTGCTTCACAGTTCCATTTTCAATTTGTCCAGTTGGAATTTTGATCCTTTCATTTTCTCTCCTGTCCGTTCGAGTAGCAAGGGTATCCCCCTTGATAGCATACAAAGACTTTTTTACAATAAAAAAACAAAAGATTAAAAACCCACTTGCATACGTCCACGTCATTAATTTAGTTTGTTTCGTACGATAAGTGATATTTGAAAGAAAATTAAAAAACGAATAATATCAGAATTAGAAACGTCTATGTCAAACAACTTGGTAAGCGTTTATTTATTTTCTTTGAATCGTAAAGAAGTGTGAGAACGAATTAAACTTGTTTGTCTAACGGCCTTTGAGCTTGAACGATGGACAGAGCTTAAGGTTCTATTAGTCTGGTACAGTACTTAGAGAGATATATACATAGGGGTATGTATTTCAGTGGCATTTCTTGAGGAAACCTCAGAAGAAGCTTCTTCACGGATAAGAAACTCCGCCCTCAAGAAAAACAATCCCACTGAGCTTTCCTTCGAGCAAAATATATTCCTGACTTGAGAAACATTTTCTACGGGATATTCCGAAAGTTTCCCTCGTGACGAAACATTATCCCATTCATTCGGGTCGTAAAGAGACGTTTCGCTTTTTTTACATGCTTTGCATGGAAACAACGTTAAAAGTGTAGTATCAGTTGGAATCGCATAAATCCATTATTGTCAAATAAAACCGATTGCTTGTTTTTTATGAGTTTCATCTCTCTTATCATTTCAAGACCTACCGATTAGATCATCCGGCTGTGCTTGGATAACGTCAAAACAATCTGGGCTATTATCTTTTTTTTTTATAAGGGTTCTAGCATTCGATATAATTAAATGAAAAACTTGTCATTTTGCAATTTAAATTTTGACAAATTATCATTCATTGTAATATCATAAAATATAGTATAGTATAATTGTAGGGTTTTTAAGTGTTTATGACGAGCGTTAATGAAGTGGATGAAAAACCTAACTTGACCTAACTGTAATGAGAATTTGAGGAAAAATGCCGAAAATTAACTAAAAAGCTAATTAGTGGGATTGATGCTAATTGATTTTTTTTATCTGCCGTATCATTCTTCCCGAGTCTGGCAGACTGGAGGATAATGGAAAAAACTAAAAATAAAAACTGTTTAGCGTGTCTTATGCATGTAGGTTGCCTATAGAAAGAATATAAAATTGTGAGAAAGATTGAGTGGTATGAATAACCCCCCCCCACACACACACAAAAAGTCAATTTTCAAACCGACGGAATTATGGTTTCCATTTTGCGCCTCCCAAGAGAATGATGGACTATTCAAGGGGACCTTTCAAACGCTACAGACTATCTCGCGTATATACAGAAAACGTATTGAACTTGAAAGAAGATTTTGATACTCACTTTTCCTGGGTTATTTTCGACCAAATGTTTATGCTTACTCAAAGCTGAATAAACAAGAACTTAAACGAGCGATGATCGTCTTAAGTGAATATCGAATATCTTCTAATTGTTTTCCAGCACACTTTTTGCTTTAAATTTGACGATAGAAGATTTCCAGTTCGTCGCACTGTACGATCTTCAAGGAAGAACAGTCTTGAACCTAAATGAAATAAGAAAGCTCATTAACTCTCTTAGTCGAGTGAAAAAAGTAAACATCATTCAGGAGTATGTTTCGCCTTTATCTTTTTGCATAGTCGAAGGTCTTACGTAATGATTTAATAACTATAATCGCGATAAGGTTAAAAAAAGCTAAAGCCAAAGAGCCAAAAGTTTCTTGGAGGTTGATCATAAATTATTCGTCACAAAGCTTGACGGCTGGACGGTAAATTATTGGAGATTTATTATTATTACGTGAAAGCATTAATACTGGAATTTTATTAATGGGCGAGTGTTAAAGATTATTCTTAAAAATGGTTGTAATTGGAGTGCATATATTTAGCACGAAGGTGTAAAGCGTCTTTTGAATAATGAATCCTGTGAAAATTGATTAACGTTTAATGCGACTGCTTTCCCTTTGGTTAATTTTCAGGCGAAGTAATGGACATCCTGGCGCTAATAAACTCCGCCATCAATTTCATCCTGTACTGCGCAATGAGCAGGCAATTCAGGACGACGTTCAACCAACTTTTCGGTAGCTGGCAATTATTTGGCAGATGGATGCCCGTGCCACAGCAACCGGAAAACAATGGAAACACCGGGACCAATCACACCGTCACGCAGGTCACTCAGGTCTAGCACAGGCGTGCCCGGCATTCGGTTTGCTATCCCCTTTAAAAGCCCACGTGAACAGCAAAAAATATTAAGAAATCAACAAGTCCATCTAAGATTATTGCACAAACCACGTATCTGCTTCGACAGTCGCCGTAAATAAGAAAACTTTTACAGACTCAACTTTGCCACAAGTTTTATAGCAATATTTTTTTTTATTTTTCAATTACTTGTGTCGTATTAAACACAGAGCGTGTTGGCAGCTTTGCGTCATTCAAATGGGCCAACACACCCTAATCTTTTTTTATGTATCATTTACTTAGGGATAGAGAAAGCTTGAATTGATATTTTGACGAAAAATCCTCTAGCACTATTTTTTGTTGTTGACTAGTTTTTTTTTTACTCTTTCACATAGTTTTTTTTTATGCCAAGTAAAATAATATTACAAAATATATGAAATTTCATGTATAGGATATTACTTGGATAGGGTTTCAAGTATGAAATCTCATAACGCGAGGAGCCGCATTAAGCAAACATCGTATCTATAACGTGATTACTCGAAACTGAGAGAACTTTCATATTTCATTTAAAAAAAAGAGGTACCTAACTCAACTCGGAAATTGGGATATTTTCAAGTGTAATTAACAAGATTCTATAACATATTAATGGACCAATCGTTTTTATATCTTCACAAGTACATTGGAAAAATATTTGGAATTTACGAGCGACTGAACATTGAAAATGTTTTACGTCGATAGCTATTCGATAAACTATTAAATATTATGAAACTGAGCAATGGATATCGATTATGCATGGAATATAAACGGACGAGTCTAATTGTATCTTTTGATGAGTAAACAGTAAAAAATACTCTGAAAAAAATGAGTTAATATTTAAAAGGGTACCGTCGTGTTATATCTATAGCGAGTGGTGAATCTTTATGAATGAGACGGGACTGATGTGCGAAATTTATTTTACGTTCCATTACAGAGAATGGAGCATAAAAGCACATGCATTATCTGATGTCAAGCAATTAGAGTGTAAAACGTTCTCCATCTTGTTCAGTCGCTCATAAACAAATTTTCGATCTTAACTTTTCTTCCAAATAATAAATCACAACTTGCATGTATTCGATGTGCGAATTTAAAATTATGGGACCGCGACATTGATTCCGTTAGTAAACGATTATTCACGTGTCTATAGTATAATAAAGTAACAACATAATCTAGAGGTTGACGATTGTTCTATTTTTAAATAGCAAGCGAACTTGTAATATATATATATATATATTGAGAGAGAGAATACTTGCAAAGTGACATATACCAACAAATAAATTATCTTTTTTGAATACAAAAAATTTCAAAATTCTTAGCAATGAACGAGTAAAAGTTTGTAGAGGCTCTCTGTGGATAATGTAGGAAAAGATTTACCATACCAAATATTTCTCCTTTCAAGAGAATTTCCAACCAAAAAATAACGGTGTTTCGTTAATTCGCGTGTGTTGCTCTAAATAATACTGAACATTTCGAATAAAACGCAGTCACTGACGTAAAAGTAATGCTGACACCGAAGCTTCGAGCTGTGGCACGCGTAATTGTCTATTTTTACGGGATGTGATTTATCTCTTTTTTTTCTAACAAATATTCACACATCAGGAAGATGTTTGTACGATTTAAAAAAATGATCTAAATAACGATCTCATAAACGACTTCAAGGAACAATGAATTTCGCCGAGTCGCGTATTTACAAAACTTTTGTCTTTTAACTTTATCAACAAAAGTTTCTACAGTGCGGAGGATTTTATGTGTGAAAAAACAGATACACCGAACCACTCGATAGATCTATTGTAATAATTATGATTACTGATTATTATGAACGTGCATTTATATGGGCCAAATAATATGGCGGCGACTGTCGAATCACTTTCAACACGTAAAGCAGGTAAATTTATGCGCGATTTCATAATGGATATTCTCGGTTTTATTTCCCATTCACATGTAACAGCTTACGTAACGCCTATAGTATACCGCTTCTATACCTTTGTACCTCCCCAGTACTTTATTGTGCGGCACAAAGGTTCCGAAAAAAAAAAAAAAAAAAAACTTCAAACTATTCAAGTCCATAGCAGATGAATAATTAAGTACCCATAGCAAGTTGCGAATTAAATAGAAACGTAATTCATTCGCTAAAGGAATAAAGAAATAGAGAAGAAATAAGTAAAAAAAAATGAAGAGGGAAAAAACAAATTTTACCACAAATAACTAAATCATGCGATTCTAATAATAGCGTCACGCATCTAATCTTGGCTATACGTGTTACCAGTAGGGTGACTTAATTTAGCAAGCTGTCTGCCGGCATTTGCGAAACCTTCGAGCGACAGAAAATATTGTCGCAAAAAACTCCTTAGACAAGAGTCCCTCAGGCAATACGTGGATACGCAAAATTCGACCTATCGTAATTCCAAAAAATTGCGAAAAAAAGACATCCCAGGTACAACATAACCTCTTTCAAAATGTACGCAATTTTATTAACCGGTTTCTAATTGTTAGTCAAAGCATGATCGAATATTTGGCACAAGTCAGCTGTAATGCTGGTACCCGCGTTTATGAATGAGGCACTCGACCTCAGGAGATAACAATTAATTTGCACATGCTTCGTACACACAACACTTGTACGTATCCGTTCTCATATCCGTTTTATGGTAACAGTTTATAGCTAATCGTTACACTATTTCGCTACGTACGTACGCCCCCAGATCCCGTGTCTACGCAGTATACGTGTAAACAATAAAGTCGAGCAAAAACGCCGTCCAGCAAATTTGATGGCGCTGATAGAATGGACGTGCTCAGTAATACATGCTTAGGTATCGAATCTGTTTATGTACGCACATAGCCAATAGTTTGTACCAGAATATGGACAATACCTATGAAAATAACATATATACACCGTAGCCCAAATAAATTTACCTAGAGACAAAATCAAGCGTTAATACAAGTTCATCTAGATGAATTTGTATCACCCAGCACCGTAAGGCCTGTTATGGAACAAGGACTAAGATGGACATTTAATTCGTCGCTCGAGGGTTTAAGACTTTTCGAAGGATTAAAGAAAAAAAAATAAAAGAGAGAGACGAAATACAGTTTAATATTAGACAATATTTGGTGTACGAGTATTTCTGAAAGTGAGAGAGAAAGAGAGAGAGAAATGAAAAATTCGTTTACACTCTCTGACATATTGGTTCTATATGAACGCGCGTAAACTTTACCAGTGTACAAAGATATATCGATGACTTTATACGATAGAAAGCTCTAGGATAAATTTCCTCGACATCAGTGTATTTATTTATATCGTTCCATCGGAGGAAGTTTCGAATGCCGTGGGTAACATGTTTATTGTGACACTTGCAGAAATACTCGTGGGAATACAAAAGCGTTAAGAGGACAGATAAGAGAAAAGTGAGATAGAAAAAAACAATTGAGTGATAAGAGAACTCACTGAAGTGAAACGCGAAACGAAGGGATTGTTATATTATATATCGGCTGTCTATACTGTAAATATTTGTAAATATTCAATTCGATAGGATTTCCGGTACTTTTGTTATTTTCGTAACGGAGTGTACAGTGTATACAAAGTACTAAATTAGTAATACGTAACAACTGCGATATGCTGTTGTTATTATATACGCATATATATATATATATATATACTATACATATACGTACGTATTATATATTTCTAATGTAAAGCAACCAATAGCTATTATCGAACGATAAAATTCCAAGAGGAATCCAAAGGAAATGTTTAATAATCTAATTAAGCTATCACGTTGAAATTAGCGTTTACCCGGCATTCGTATTTAAGTACTGGCCTGTAATTATCCATAATTATGGCCATTGTAATTATTGTCGGATGTAATGTGACAAAGATTAATTCGATAGGAGTGGCTACGACGGCCGTGATCATTTGACTTCCGTTTTATACTTTCCTTCTAGTTTTTTTCTTTTTTATTATCAACAATTAAACCGAAGAAGACTGTTTGAATATAGTTTCAGAAAAATTTCCAATTTCTTTGATTGTAATCAGATAAGATTTAATGCAAGGAGAAGGTAGAGCGTCGTCCATTGAGCCCCGGACGCGCTCATCCATTCTCACTTTATATGTTTTTACCGTGCACCCCACTTAAATTTATACATTTATTATATATTATTAAATATTTTCCCAGAGAAAGCGAGAGACAGCTTTCATGTTACATTGGTTAATTGAATTATTTACGAATAAAGATCTTCTTGTTTGGTTAACATATCTATCGCAGCGCCACCTGTCTTACTGTCAAAATAAAGAACTTCTGGCATTCTGCAAATTTCACGAGCTTGCATGCATTTACGCTCATCCTACATACTTCCTGTTTTTTTCAATTGCCAATCGCATTTCGTATGCGTCAGCGCTTTGTGCACCGAAGACTTTATTCTCTTGGCGCGCGAAAGGAAAGAAAAGGTGATAAAGTGAAAGAAGAAAGCATTGCGCGTCCTTCGTGTCAATCAAGCATAAAAGCTCCCGTGGCAATAACTACTAAATTCCAAGATCTGTTTTACAATCCAAATGCTGTATGCATATGTAGCATTCTGGACAATATTTTGTAAACATTACGTAAACTGTAACGGCATTGTCTTTTGTAATCCAGCCAAAGAAAAATATCCAGTGTCCGGGCTGATTTTCTCTTTGTGGCCAAGCATCCTTCACTCCACAATTAATGCTTATTAATTTAACATTCAATTAAAATTATTGCGCAATCTACCTTACCATCATAATCGCAATTTATATTTACTCATGTACTAATAATAGATGTTTTAGAAAATAGATTTTCATATGGAAATGGCAGTAACTGATATTCGCTTATCAAATTTGCCAAAAGCTCTGTTGCCATGAGTCGCCTTTGTCACTTTATCGATACAACGATAAATTGTATCCTTTCCACTATACGAGATGTAAACATGGCGCTAGACACTGCTGACGCGTTACCTTGCCAGTAAATCCATCCTCGGCCATGGCTAGAAAAATAATCAATGAAAGATAATCTCGTGCATCCCCTTTTAGTGTGAGATAGGATGCTGTTCGATGAAGTAATTTATCTATTCTAATAGACGTTTAACAATGTTCGCGTTGCTATGCTAGAGTACTAAATTTCATTCGTTTTTGCACCGTAATTTTTCTTTTGAACTCATTTCTTTTTTTTATTATATTTCTCGCTGAAAGCACTACAGGCACGTTTTTTAATCACTGGACTCAACTCCAGCGTATAATCATGGTACGTATTTACTGTGTATGTACTTTGCATATATGTTTGCTGTAAAAGTATTTATGTATCATACATGTTCAATGTTATGCTTAAATTCAGCTGACATTATGCAGTGCGCTTTTAAAAGTTCTCGAGCGAGCTCTATTAATTTGAATTTGAATAACAGATGAGAAAGTCTAGCTCGCTCTGTTCAGATGATATTTTTCCATTTGGTCCCTGCTGACATTAATTCATATCTTTTCCTACTTTTCTAGCAGCGTCTGTCTTTTATTCTGATATGCGAATTTTATTAGTTTTAATAAGAGAAATCGTGCTAATAACGCAAGTGCGTTTGAGATGAGACTTTTTCTTAATGCTGGGAAAAATCAGAATTTAATGTCGGCTTCAGGCACTATTTGTCTCTTAAAGGGGTTTTATTTAATCAGACAAAAAAAAATTTGAAGGGATGACTTGTATTTTGTGACTTTCTACGATTTTAGTAAAAATCCTCTTTACAGTCGAAACATTGCAATAGAGTAAATACAACTAAGGAACTTTTTAACTTGCACGTCCGGATATTATTGTCACATTTC
>JARPRG010000286.1:701680-747314 GCA_031001745.1 Hartigia nigra
TGCCCATTCGATGCGCAATCAAAAAATAATCAATGGTTCTTACATCAGATTTTCGAAATTGTGCACCGTTTCGTCGCCAATCGCAAACGTGCATCTTAGCTGATACACCCTGTATAGGACCCATATAGGACGTCAAACTGCGGATTGTTTAGCGATAAATTTTAACAGAAGAGTACATCATTCATTGGCGGAAAATCGTGATGTAAAATATAAATAAAAAATTGTTTAAAATTTATTTTACGATTTTTATACTGTACACTAGCCAAGATGTGTGAACATATATTTTGGGTTGTAATATAACAAAAAAAGTTCTAGAGAATTGAACATTTAATTAAAAAACTATCACTAGATCAAAGAGGTATTTCATTTTGCACTATTACATTTTTTTACTAGTCGCGTGGAACACGTGAGTACATTAGATGAAAACGGAATTCGAAACGAATTTGGATTTTCTTCCACCGCACGAAGTTCAGGAAGCAGAAGCCACAGAAGATAACAGTAACGATCAATGGTACTTACAAAGATACCTACAACCCGAAATACATCCAAATGTATATGCAGAAGGTATTAGTAGAATTAGATTATGACTACAAGAAAAAAGCTGCAAGATTACTCGAGGTCGGGAAAAGATCGAAATAGGAAATTATCATCTGTTGAAAGAAAGTTTAAATCCCTGGTTGATATTATAGGCCGAGAGGTGTAACTGTCGGACCAGTGAAACCTTTTTAAACTTTCTTTCAACACGTGATAATTTCCTATTTCGATCTTTTTCGGACCTAGTAACTTCGCCCGCGATCAATGATCATGTTAATGAAGCTGCAATTTAAAAATGTTATAAGTACACTTCATTTCAATATTTTTCAAACTTTAATATCATACCATAAAGTACATTAATTTTATAAAATCCTACTGTATATTTTAGGTAAGCTCAGTATGAAACGTGTAAATCATATAACATGTATGGGATTACTCATATAAAACGATCTGACTGAAATGAATGCTTCTGGTATCATCCCTATAGTAAGATTAACTTCAATTGATTCGTTAAATTTTTGTAATTCAATATGCATGTAGTATTTATTTTTCTGTAAAAAATGTATTTCCCTGTACTTATAAAGCAGTTTCTCATTGAGAAAATGGTATACATTTTACTCTAACTAAAAAGAACGTTAGCAATGAAGAATTCTCACCAAAAGTACCACTGCGCCACAAATTAGGATCAATATCACTCCATGGTCGCTTCTGCGTTGACGGAATCCAGTTACTCAAGAAACTAGCAGTCATCTTATCGATATCAGCGTCTGTTACCTCCCACAACATGCCTAAGACGCAGGGACTAAAAAACAACATAAGACATGTATGCCTTACTCTGTAGAACGACGGCATGAATCAAATGGCCGTGTCTTATGTATTAGTAAACATAAAAAAATAACTTTCATGAACGTGAAACTTTCAAATAAAAAGTGCTGAAAATATACAAAGATAATTGTTCTATCTAAATCCAGAATTTGATTTCTTTTGTAAATCTCATCCCAATCGATTTAACGATTATATCCTTTTGTTGTGATGGGAATTACATAAGACACCCTTCTACGTTCTTAATAAATATTCCTTTAGCGATATTATCATTATCAGAAAAATGACTGTATTTCTGTGTTAACAAAGAACATTCTTCTTCTTCTTCTTGTTCCTTATGGCTGTATGCCCTCATAGAGGGCCAAGTGCCAGAACAAAGAACATTCCGTATCAGTAAAAATTTGTTACATCTCATAGCCGTATAAGTTTTGAGAATATAATTGTATTAATGTGTCTTTAATTTAGTACAAAATCTATATAAATAATTATACATCTTATATATAAGATTACCTGCATGCTATCAAATATTGATTCGATACCCCGTAAGGTGGAAATCTTCCGCCAACGCGTTGTAATCTTACACTTCCACAACCAAACAACAGAACGGTTGCTTTGACGCGAAGTTTTTCAATTCGTTCACCTGCTAAATATTGAATCCCGCTTCCGTGCCCGTTGTACCTGAAAATATAAAAGTTATTTCTTATATATCAAGTATTTCAGCAGAAAGATCTTTGTTTCCTGAAACTATAGAAGTCTATTGTATAGAGCTTTAAAAAAGTTATATTACTGTGCTTTATACTTGGTCCAATCTTCTTAACTGAATTTGAATTAATTGATCGACTGAATGAATATTTAACCGTATGAAACGGTTCAGTAAAAAATTCCTTTCCTCCCATCCCTTTAAAATGTATAAAACTTATCAAGAAAATTCTGCTAAAGAAAATTTGTCTGTCTACAAAGGTTGTCAAGAAAATACTTTTTATGAATATTATTCTGCTTTAATGTACCAAGGGCTAACTTAATTTTTTTAATAGAAATCCGCTCCAAATGCTAAAAATGCATTATTTATTATAATTCAAATTGAAGGAGTAAACGACCCGTGTTTACTTCAGTGCTATTACGCGATACAGTATAAACTTGTAGTTTGTAGTACAATATACATTAACGCTCTGAATGAAATCTATCTACACTATGCCTCAAACGTATCCAACGATGAAGCTCGATAAGCTGGACTTCAGTGTGCCGCGTGGAAAGTAGGCTAGATCGTATTGAACACGAGGAGGACTTACTCAAGTATTACAACGCGCCTTAGCGCGTAATATAAAAAAACGACATTTAAAACACGTATACCGACAATTAACTGTTAAATATTTTCTGTAAATAATTCTTTTTTCAATTATGTTGAAAACGCTTTTGTAACATAACAATGTGAAAGCTTAAAATGCAGTGTGAAAAAGGACACCTAATGTAAATCATATTTATTTGCGACATTTTCTACTCGGAGTTTAATGTTAATTTGGTTCCGAAATGCCAGTCTTAATAAAAGGACTTTTTTAAACTATCCCAATAAAATGAATTAAACAATGAATTTCATACATTAAAATATCATGATTCACCAATGCCTTTTCGTACGTATCTTCATCGGGTTTCTCGCCATATAATCCTTTCCAACCAGGCAACCAATAGTCAATAAATAATTTCATTCGTTGTTCCATTTTTGGCAAATTATTCGAAGGATTTACAATAAAACTACCAACATCGGTATTACTCTTAATAATTTTGCATCCTTTTACGATAGACGACTCATGTTCTTTAAATAAAGCATAGGATATATGGAAAGATGGAAATCGGGTTACCGGATGATCTTTCAATATCTCCATAGATTCAAATGAAATGTGATCCATATTCTGTAAAAAAAAAAGAAACATTACTTTTTAGACACAGATTTGTTCATATGCAAAATGAATGTTTGGCTACATTTCACGAT
Source organism: Hartigia nigra (assembly GCA_031001745.1). Taxonomy (NCBI): domain Eukaryota; kingdom Metazoa; phylum Arthropoda; class Insecta; order Hymenoptera; family Cephidae; genus Hartigia; species Hartigia nigra. The sequence goes on from JARPRG010000286.1 coordinate 705,024, forward strand.
CTCTTATGAATCGCTAATCTCATTGAAGAAAAGAAGTGTCTCTTTGGTGTTATCCTTTGACATGAACAGAAAGTTATCTTACTTTAGTATGTGGGTGTGTGAATGTGACCAGAAGCAGAGTATCCCGAAATATTATCCAATAGAAAGTGATTATGAAAAAGAATCGTGAAGTACGATGGTATTGAATACGCAATTCCATTTTATGCACTTGCAATCTCAAAAAATGAATCTTGCTATTTTTAAACCAGTAATATTACGCCAACAACTGTTAGTGTTTCTGATTTACAGTCAAAAACTAATTTTTTTCTGTCATATATTTGAATGGTTTAGCAGTCACTCGGAAATATATCTCAGAGAAATGGAATTGTATAGATGTAGAAATTTTTGCAGTAGCAAACGCATAAGATACTTGGATATTTTGTATGCGACTTTGAAAGATTTACGGAATCCGAAAGCACCAGCGAAGAGTCTGACGGAGCGCTAGTACGAAAGAGAAACATCAAGGTCGAAAAGGTCGAAAAGAAAACAGAAGGTCCATCAAAACAAGAAATTCGACGTCTTCGCAATACTGAGGATATTATGGGGTTGCAGTGAAGGTGCAAATCCGTAACTCAACAGAGAGGGGGGGGGGGGGGGTGAAGAGAAAGTAATTAATTTTATTCGATCATAATTTTCGGATTTTTATTATTATTTAACTAATATTCGGCGGTAAAATGGATGAAATCTCCGCCTTCTGGAAACAAGACTGTATCTGCCACAGAAGGTAAAGACGCCAGGATACATTTCACCATCGATTCCAGAAGACAACTGCAGAGCACGAGCCATATGGCGAAGTTCATGTAGGTGCGAACTTTATTGGGCTAAGGGGTGTATTAGAGTACGCTGCTCGTAAAGTTATTCACAATGTAGCCTGAATTGTATGCAGACGTATTCTTTGACAAGGTATTTTAATTTTGTTTTGCGAGCCTTTTATTTTAATTAAACAGGGTGGAATGATGCTAAGCACAACTCAGAACGAGCTGTGCTTCATTATTGTATTGCGAGATATACTGGGCAGTAGTTTTGATTCCCTGATCTTCGGTTATGTTAACTCATGTCGGCTTACGCTTGTGCGATCTTATTGAATTTGTTGCAGGCAAATTCAGTAAAAAATAAATTTTTGTTCTTTTTCAAAAATGGCTATATTTTTTTTAGAATGTGTAGAAAATTTCCCATCAAAATGTTGGTAAGAAAAAATTATTTAAATTTTTCGCAACTTCCCACACTTGTAAAGTCTTAGAGAGATCAAAATTTGAAAATACTAATTTCCGTATACTAGTTCTTAGAATAAAATAGTTAGAAATCTGAAATTTGGTGTATCAGATCCTTTGAGGTAATGCTAAAAAGTAGTCAAGTTTGAAAAAAATTAAAAAAATGTGGACCAGAAAGTGGATTCGGTCCAGCGGGACTACACCATATAGTTTTTAAACTTTTGCTAATACAAGTATTTTTCGCTACGCATCTAATTTTCATTATTTTACTAAAATATTGATTCTTTTGCATTTATTTGTTGTATAAAAACCAAGGAAAAACAAATTATCCCTTATAGATAGACTCGCTTCAAAAATAATGTCGAAATAAATAACATAGTTTCTGACTTATTAAATTATATATTTACTATAAGCCATAAAAAGATGCTCTTCAAATTGGGATTGATTTCGCGGACAAACTATATATTGTTATGTCACAATTGAGTGGAAACCTGCCACAATACAGTCAGAAGAAAGCACTTTCGCTGACACATTTATAATAAGTAGGCATTACAAAATTATAAGAAAAAATAATCGAATACTAATAATAGTAACAAAAACGCAACGTAACTTACCTCATCGACGATCAGTACTAGCGTCTTTCTTATAGCAGATTTCAAAAGATGTACACTACCCAATTTTCCATAAATGGATAAGATAATATTTCCAGCAAGTTTACTATTATTTGGTAAGACGTATTTTACAGCCATAGCAATTTCTGCTTTAGACAAATAACAGGAACCTGTGGCAATTTTTTTTAAAAGCCATCGTGATCGGTCTGATATGACTTCCCTGTAAAATGCGTAAAACATTCCGTGAGTATTCAATTAGTGAACATGAAGATAATATAAAAAATTTTTTGTTTAAACTAGTTCATCAGATTTATGCAAGAGCAACGTTCAGGTCTTCGATAATGTCATTCATAAATGACTTTTATTTTCACAAAAAAAAATATATCGTTTATTAAACTATTTGATATCTCTACCGCAGAATATGATGTATCTTACGTAGATATGTCGTCGCTTATCAGTTTGTCAATCATCTCTTCCAAATCTTGTACCAAATCCAAATTTTCTAAAGGGTCTGCCATAAACAACACCCTCCATTCGCGTAACCATGCGTTCTCCAATTCTGTTATTGCTGCCTGTAAATTACCACTCAATTCCATTTAGTATATGCACTTTGTATACAACTATATATTCTAAGAACCATGTTCTATTTTATGCTGTAAACTAATTATTTAAACTTTTTTCACATATGTGAACCATTGTTTCACTCTCACAATTAACACACATTGCAGAGTCATATCATAATAAAGATTACTATTTCCTCATTATAAAATAGATTTGTAACTGAAATCTATTAGCTAGTCTTTAAATTCAGTCCAAATGAAACATGTATCAAGAGCCTCGGTCGAGTCTCGCACCAAGTACAGGCAACCGGCTGGACAGAGTACGGCCCGCCGAGTCTCTTTACCCGAGCCAGCTCTTGTATCTGGGTTTGGAGCCAAATATCTTATGAACTGCTATATATGAGAAAAAGTTATTGATACATTCATTAGAGGAATCGAGGATTCTGAATTCGAGTAGTAGTCGATAAGGAATCACCTAACGTTTTAATAATTATTAAATGATCATTGAACCATAATTAAATATAAGCAGCAGTAATAACGCAAAAGAGTAGTGAAGGCGTTATAGACAATTTTGAAAATACAATTAAAATGATCAGCTAGTCTTAGAGCATAAAATAAGCAGATATGTAGTGACTTATGTACTTGGCATTATAATGTGATTTCAATAGCTTTTGTTACAGGACTTCACAGCATTCCTGTACTTGGCGTTTTTTTTTTTACACGAAAGCATTTTTGTGGGATATCTTAAATCCTGAAATGATTTTAAGTACGCAATAAGGAACGCTCTTCCGATTATAAATTTTCTTACATGAGTTTATTGCTACTACAATTATTTTTCATGTAAAATTTACGATTACACTAAAAATATACAAAGCTTTATAAATCTATAGTTACCTTCATTTTCTTATTTTGTCGTTCACGCATTTTCCAATATGATTTATTACTGGTATAAGCCGCTTCCAAATCAAATTTATTGTTTGATAACACGTCTTCTATTTCATTAATTACATCATACATGATACTCATATTAGGCTTTGGTATTGTTACACAGAATGGTTCGATTGCTTTTTGTCCCGTAGGCATAACAATAATGTGTATTGGATAAGTCGACGATGGTGCGGCGCTGTAGTATTTGGAATTTTGGGGATGCTCATATTGAATTGTAATTTGGATCATATACCACTCTGCAAAAAAAAATAAGATAAAAGAGAATGAATATTTTTAAAATACACTTTAATTGTAACTTAACTTTAGAAAGTCTTTGTATTTTTGGAATAATAATATACAGGGTGATTCACAGGAAGTTATAGATTCGGATGTGGCTTACCTTGGAGCTGATCAAGGTCATTGACCAATAACAATAACATTTTGACTTGGTGCAGCTCGAATGTTACGTCATTGATCAATGGCATTTATCCCTTAAGTGTGAAGAAAAAATTAACATTTGTTTTGAAAAAAAATGTTCAAGAACTTACTTAATACATTTATTATCAAAGTTTTTGGGGTCATTAAATCTGAATTTCATATTAAAATTAAAAAATGCAAAATAGCGGATCTATTATGACAGATACAACATTTAAAAATGATTGGCCTAAATTAATATTTTTAAAAATGATTACCTGGCATATCGGATCCGCCATTTTGAACATTTGAATTTCATGATTACATTCAGATTTAGCAACTCCGAAAACTTTAGTATACTTATTTTTATAAAAATCCAATGATTTTTAAACGTTTGATGCACCATATCAAATTCGAATTCAACAACTTCAAAAACCTTAAGAAACTTAAATTTATAAAAACTGCCATAATTTACCCCTCTTTGCATGCACACTAATGGCACTTCTTTTTTGTGCTACGCGTCATTCATGCTGAAAGGGTTAATCACTAATCGATCACAATCACCATCGCTGAAGTTAAGCCACGCCCGAATTTGTAACTACCCATAAATCACCCCGTATATAATTTAAAGCTGTTTTTTGGCCTCAATCATTTGAGGTTGATGTTAAGTTATTTTATGTCTGCATATGTTCACGAAATGTTGACATTGAAAATGCGAAATTCTGAAAAATAGTTATTTTTCATTTTCAACAAATTGGTCAATCATTTCAATAACCCAATTTTTACATATAACAAAAAATCTAAATTAACTCTTTCAGATCAATAAGTGTTATTCTTTGAAAATAGAAGTGTACAAACGAGGGAAAATATATGTCTTAAAAATTCATAACCATTAAGATGCCGAATCAGACGAGGAGGGATATAATATTGCTTTTGAACCTCCCAATGCTATCGATTTTAAAGATAAAATGGTTTGTGAGAGTCAATCTGCTAAGAAAAGAAAGCAATCCAAAACATGTACATAAGAAACAAGTAAGAGAAAGCAAGAGAGAAGAAACGTGGCTACTCTGCGACAAGAGTTGCGTTTCTCGATAGAAAAAATGTAAAATATCAAAATACCACTAGAGCAAACAATCATTACAATCAAGGTGTTGCTATGAATGTACCCGCTTCAACGAAAGAAAAAAGAAACATTTTCTAATAAAGGTATTGTAATATTGAACACAAATGGTGATTCCTTTGCAATCTCATTGATTTTTGCCACATGTCCCCTTAATTGCTGTCTTAAAATATATTCAATTCGAATAAAATATACATTATTCTCTTCCTTGTTTTCTAAAAAAGAAAATGATGTGCTGCATAGCATATTGCATAATTAGGGAGGAAAGTAGAACATTTCAACTCGCATGTGAGATGGCGACTTGAACCGTTTTCGAGAACGAAAACCATTTTTGAAATTTGCATTTCTGTCAAGTAGAAAAAAATGAACTTTTTTCAAGCATCCTAATTTTTACAATTTTTCGGCATCACATGCATTTTTTACTACTTTAAATTAACTATATTAACTCCTTGCACTGAAGAGATAACTTTCACTCGCCACTTGCTAACCGGTCTTTCGGATGTCCCCGTCCTATTCATTTCTTTTTTATCTTTTTCGTTTTTCTTTTTTTTTCTGTGTCACCTTCCAATGTAAAGGGGGTTAGTTTGCATGTCATGTCATATGCATATCATTTTCTTCGTTATTTTCAGACAAACTGATACATAAAATATATGTGGGTCAATTAAAAAGGGGAGGATATATCGAAATAGGCATGACGTAACAAGTTACTTCTGTATACCATTAATTAGGACCAACAGGAAGAAATGTAAGATTTTATGGTTAATGTCTATTATTCGATCTTCGTTCTAAACAATATTCCAAACATTGGTTGTTTACATTAGCAAATGTTGCAAATATTGGATTAGTAAAGGCTGTAACAACTTAAATAATCTAGGCCATTATTCAAAATATTTTACTGCATTATATTTTCATTATAGTTTTCTCATTTTATGAGAAAACTAAGTAAATTAAGTTTTATTCTTTTTCATTATCATATTACTATATCTTTTATAAATATAGTAATTTGATAATTGTTCAACACATAATAAGTGCTTATGCCATGTGAATCCTTCCATTTTTATTAGATATTAGTTGAAATGTTTTATTTTCAAATAATTTCCTATAGGAAATAATGAAACACAAGACATACAAATCAATATAAAATTCAAACCATAACACATTTAGCAATTGAGTATCTAAAAGTGAATATCATATATGAATATCAATAACAAATACTTGGAGCAACTTTTATAATATAAAGTTAATCAATATTTTAGACGACTAGTATTAAATTTCAAGGTACAACGATCTGAATCATACTTTATGATCAAATTTATCTAAATATCTCAATTGAATGACTACAGACATATTGATATATGTAAAGGTTAATCAAGAAATCAATGTTAAACTTTATTAAAAACTAAAAAATTTTGGAATTCCTGAACAAAAATATGTCATATAATACTTATATGATTCATTATACCTTTTTCAAAGCCAATAATATAATACATTTTCTCTACAAGAGTAAATAAGTTTCTAAGATGTAAAACAATACATAAAGTGTTTTCTATATGATAGTAAAAATATTATGATAATAATACGTAACATTAGAATTATGTCCAATGTAGAACAGCCTAGAAAACTATCGTTATCCGAATATATTTCTTAAAATATACATTATAAAAAAAGAAATACGATTACCTTGGGGCATTTCATTAAGCCTTTTTGATAATATATCATAGTTCTTTGTGCCATCATTAAATCTAATATGAGTTGGATTAAGACCATAAAATTGATTCTCCTCAAGAAAGGACCTACGAATTTCAGTTTTAAGAAATCTATGTTGAGCTTGCAGTCGAAGTATGACTGCATGAGATTCTATAAGATGATAGACTGCGTCATTTTCTCTGCCTACCTATGTTACAGATAATAAAATATGAGAAGCCATGATATGAAATGTGAGTTTAAATTAATATTGTTAAAATTTATTATAAAAATGTATATGATGAAGGTAAACAGTATTCTGTATGTAATCTATAGGAGTTCTAAAAATATTACACCTCAACAAATGTAATACAAATTAATAATATCACAATATATTCTACGCAAGAAATGCAACTACAAGCAATGAACAAGCTACACTAAAATGTCAAATACTGAAGCAAATTGAAATTTCAAAAAGATATGTTAAGTTATTCAATCATATTTAACATTTGCAATATTTAAATATTTTGCAAAAATATAATAGATTAATCAGTAATATTTTTTAATTCTTTAGTCATACACAAGTAATAGTATTACGAAAATGTAATACAGTAAACAATACCTGTAAATAACAGATTGCCAGCATCTTATTCAGATTTGCATATTCAACAGCAGGACAGTTAACATTCCACTGTAATATAAGATACTCTAGATCTTTCTTTAGTTTCTCTATCATGTCTTCTTTCGATAGATCTTCTTTCGTCTTGTTTTTATCTTGTAAACAGTATTGTTGACACTCACGAAACATTGTATCAATATCATCATTAATTTTCCACATTGTCACAAAGTGAATTATTTTCTAATCAATTATTCTTTTTTTTTATTAATTTGATCGCAGAGTAATAACTATAATTTGTTTAAAATTATTATTAGAATATGCATTAGCATTTCTCTACATATTTTGCTACTAAACCAAATTAAAACATGCAATAACAGGAATACGTTGGGATATATTCAAAAAACCTTACTGAAGCGCCATCTAGTATTATTCTATCACGTTCTACCTTACTGGTAATAACGCTGTTTAAAGAAAGATGCAACGTAGAATTATGCAAGTGACTTATGAACGCCCTCCATCGCCATCAATCGACATATAGTACCTGAACTGCTCACTACAGCTGCAGAATGTGCAATAGAGAATAGAATGAGAGAGCGAATCGTGGATACCGTTCTGTCCTTCCCTTGGGCAGGAGTGGAGTTAGGAATAAGTGAACCCCGCACAATAAAATGTATGTTTTACGATGACCTTTATTTATATATTTTATAAGGTTAAGAATTGATTTAGTTTTATGTTATTATACACTCAATTGTATTATTATATTAAATTATAAATATATTTAATAATTTTTAATTCGAACGGATTCACGATTCGCTCTCTCTTTCTATTCCTTATTATATTGTCTGCGGCTACAGTGAGCAGTGTAGGTACTATATGTCGATGACGCCCTCCGGGTAACCAGACGATAGGGAAATAAGGTATGCTCGTCACAGAGGTCAAATTTAGTACGTTCTGTACAGACATAGCGGCTGGGCCAAATCTATAGACTTTAGTGTATGTATCACAGTTCACTGTAAGCACTGTATCTTTATCAGATACACTACCAGAAAAGGAGACACGACGATGTTTGCAGCACTTACAGTGAATTGTGGAATACACCCTTATTCCCGTTTCCACCGACGTGGTTTAAACCTGGTTCAAGTATTTTTATATAGTTTTGAGATAGAATAACCAGAATTTAAACTTCGATCAACGTCGGTGGAATCGGCCCTTATTTAGATACATTACGCGTCTTCATAAGAGAACTGCGGCCGACATAAGAAAGAAAAAGAAGTAATAAAGGTTGTTGTGTTTCATTCTAATATTTAGGTGGTGGGGAGAGTTTGAGAAAACAATGGTGGTACTTTTTTATTTACCATTTTGCCTCCAAAATCGTTAAATTATGTGCGATATGTAAAATAGAATACGGAACCATTGAGGATGTTTCATTTTATAGGTGAGTATTTTAAAAGCTTCTGGTATACTTTATTTGAATACATAATCAATTGGGATTTAAGGTCATATGGGTTCTTACAAATTTTGGGATGATTAATTCATATTTCATGATATAATCTATTATATTGTTAATGTATTTATTATGTAAATGTGTGAAATATTGTAGATTATTCCAATGCATCTAACGTATAGTATAACTTGCGCCACATCAATATGGATACTGCAAATTGCTGTGCAGGGGGGACATCGAAAACCCCCCCCCCCCCCCCCCCGCAAGAAAGAGTCAAGTTGTGGAACATAAGTTTCTTGTTATATATGTGATTTCTCCATTATTATTACTGATGATAATTTTGTACTTTTGCATACAGCAAATCGCAGAGGAATCAATGTTGGGGGCCGCCGTAAAAGGGGCAGTCGAGGACAAGGGCGAGAATGAGGAAGAGGAGGAGGAGAAAAGATTATAAATTTGTATATGTATTAGCTGCTAAATGAAATAAAAATAAATTATATTTAGTACATGAAAAATTAGCTTTATTATTATCAATACGTAATATACACCCATTTCTGCCAGGATGTCTAGAGTGGCATTAATGCCTTCATCGAAATTACGTGTGCAAGTTCGTCTGCTCCAAACCATCAACTGTATTGACTTTAGCGAGCACAGGAAATAAACTGACAACTCCGGGTACTTTGGAACATATCATTTCCTGATCTTCTATATGGTGGCTGTGATAGAAGAAACAGAATTTCGGAGTATTGTGGAACACACCATTTCCGCCTTTTCAACATGACGGCTCGACCGACACAAAATCACCTCAGTGAAGTTAGCGGGACAACTTTAACTTTTTAACTTTTCATTATACCTAATCGATTGGTGGTCATTTGGTGATCATTGGTGGCTTAATTAAAACATTTGGTGATCAATCGTTCTTTAATAATCAAATAATCAATATTTGACCGTGAAGTTAGCCGAACAATTTTTTTTCTTCAACAAATTAAGTTTTTGTGTAAGGTGCTCAATCGATGCGTAATCGTTTGGTGGTAACGAATATCATAATTAAAAAATTTGGTGCTCATTAATTCATGTACGAGGTATGAAAAATCATACTTCTGCTGCACGGCAAGCTCCAAATGCTGTGATTGGCGGAGAAATGGATACAGGAGTAAAGGACAAATCGTGGTATACAACCAATTAGCCATTTGCAAGTTGTTTTCAATAAACTAATAGACTCTTCACGTTCCTTGCTTTTAGAGTTCTTTATTTTATTGTCATTCAAGGTGACGTTTGGAGCAATGGTTGAGAGAATCTTCTCCTGGATAATTTCTCCAACTGGCAAGTCTTCCGCCAGTGTCTGTAATTTTACAATTTCTTTATCAATGAGAACTTGTATACATGGACTGGTTTGATATGAAGGCTTTTCAGAAAATTTTGGATTGCCATCAAATAGCATAACAAGTATAGGCCCAGCGGTCTTATAATCTTCGGAATGAATTAGCGAAGAATTTGTCTACCAGAGGAGATAGCAAGCACTAAAATAATTGGTATACACGCCAAGACTGTTGGCTAAGAACACCCTATAAAGCTTAAAGTCTTCCGCGTTCTATAAATGATGCTTCTGACTCCCAGTGGTGGGTTTTCTATTAAACATTTGAGTAGCCAGTAATGTCTGTTGAGGTCCTATGTTTTTGTGCTATAAAAAATCAAACCCCCCCGTCAGCTAGTCTTCACTGTTAAATTTGTCAAGGTGTAGAAACTTTCCACATATTTGATGCCATCTGGAATAACCAATGGTTTGCCCCTCCGATTAGACCAGCCGTTATTTCAGCGACTCGACGCTAATTATTCTGATGTTTATCTGCTACTAGCCTCTGCAGGTAAGACAGGAAGTGACATAAGTGGACATCACTATGGTTATGGAAGACCCTTAAATAATATTAAATTTATTCCCCTCCTTCTTTTCCTACTCGGCTGAAGAATTTCACAAGCTTATCTACTTATATTCTTTTTATGGTAGAAGAAAAGTACGAAAAACATATCAACGATAACGAATATAATAATCTAATTAATATAAATATAATAATCGAAAAACATGTCAACGATAACGAATATAATAATTCTTCTTAAAATGGTAATTAATCTATAACGCAGCACGAGGTATCGCAGTAACATAAGCGGAAGTCTCAGATTATTATATTTCAGAGCATCAATATCGCCGGAAGTAAAAATCTGGTCTAGCGGAAACATCGCTCAGACAGTAAACACATCTTATGGGTCGAATGCCCCCATATCCATTCCTCAGCCACTCGCAGCATTTGGTGCTTGCCGTGCAGCAGAAGCATGATTTTTCGTACCTCGTGCATTAATTAATGACCACCAAATGTTTTAATTATGATATTCATTACCACCAAACGATTACGCATCGATTGAGCACCTGCAAAACTTAATTCGTCGAAGAAAAAAAATTGTTCGGCTAACTTCACGTTCAAATTTTGATTATTAAAGAACGATTGACCACCAAATGTTTTAATTAGGCCACCAATGTCCACCAAACGACCACCAATCGATTAGGTATAATGAAAAGTTAAAAAATTAAAGTTGTCCGGCTAACTCTATACAGGTCACAAAATCCACGGAGTGTTGCTTCTGATTGTTATGTTCCGGCCTGGTGAAAAATAACGCCATCTTGATCAAGCGGCGGGTTTAAATAAAAAATTAATATAGAGTCACAATTTCCTTTGTAAATGAGACTCTAATACATTCGGAGGTCTAAATCATCAGCATCAGCTAGATAAAATAGATATACCCTAAATAATTTGGAAAAAGTCTCTTAGCCATCACACGTGCATAAACAATAGACAGCGAACAATGCGGACATAGGACATTTGTTGTTACTTTAGCGGACACTCAGGGTAATATATTACCCGAGCCACATATCCGCTGGAGGGTTAAAACATCTAGAGTTTTGAAAAGCCTACATTCCTGGCAATAAACCGGACCACTTAAAAAGATAGCCAGGCTAAAGGAACGTTCGAGTCCAGCAATGACGTTGTCCATGAGCTTCCCAGATAAATCAGGAATAGGAGTATGCATGGGTTCTTTGTAAGAAAAAATAAGGCCCAAGACCTTGGGACCGAGGATCGTGGCGCGACGCAGCCTCCCTCCACCGAGGGGATGGGACCCCAAAGTGGTGTGTGTGGATGTACCAGGAACCCGGAGGACCGTAACCTTTAAGATCAGCGAGTACAGTTCGATTTCTGGTTTTGAAGGGTTCATGTCAAAACCGTACCTTAGCCTTTATTCAGTACAGTAGCTTGAGTTAGGATAATCATATTATAACCAGAACGAATAAAGTTAGTTATAGTACTATCCAGTAGCACCTACATTATTATTTCTGAAATTCTTTATTGATATTTAACAATAAATATCTTCATCGTGAGAGAATTGTAATCCAATCTGGGAGATTGGACTTCGTTGGAGTCGTCATCATCAGAGCTTTGGTGGCTAACGAACTCCGAGGTGGGTTCTAGATTCACGCAGTCGAATTTGCCGCCAAACGATAGTGGCGACAATCAGGACGTCACATGATTCCCTATAGGGATTTTATTCTGTGCCCTGAGTGGCATTACCTGTCTGTCTTCCATCGCGCCCAGTGCCCCAAGATTAATAGACGAGGACGTAATGTGATTAATAAACAATAACCTATTTATTGTTAAGATTTCCTTAATCTGTCAATCATCCTTGTTACGTTTTCTTTTATAGTTTAAATAAAACGCCACGACATGGCGAGTACTTCGAACGATCAATCAACGACTGCCCAGAAAACATGGGAAATGTCAAACAATGTTGAATCCATCAGTACTGTAGATGAAATTTATCGTTACGATCGTAAAGAACAGCAAGATATTTTAGCTGCTAAACCATGGGAAAAGGAGTAAGTCACTTTGATGATGTGTCAAACAATCTCAGAGTCGACTATGTAATGTTTTGTTGCAGTATAATTCATTACTTTGACATAATTGATACGGAACCTTTTTTTCTATAAACATTTTTATATCATATTTTACTTTTTGCAGTCCTCACTTTTTCAAAGATATTAAAATATCTGCTTTGGCTCTTCTTAAAATGGTAATGCATGCTCGTTCTGGTGGAACGCTGGAAGTGATGGGACTTCTCCTAGGAAAAGTAGCAGCTAACACAATGATTGTTATGGACTCTTTTGCACTACCAGTCGAGGGTACAGAAACACGTGTCAATGCCCAAGCACAGGCTTATGAGTATATGACTGCTTACATAGAAGCAGCCAAACAGGTATTAATTATAAGCAAAATTTACAATACTTACGTTTTAATTAAGTTTTCAAGTAACTTTATTACCCAGTAATAACTGATTCAACGATTACAATCTTTATACCAGGTTGGAAGGCAAGAAAATGCTATTGGATGGTATCACAGTCATCCAGGTTATGGATGCTGGTTATCTGGCATTGATGTATCGACTCAAATGCTCAATCAAAATTTCCAAGAACCATTTGTCGCTATAGTAATTGACCCAGTAAGAACAATCTCAGCTGGGAAAGTATGTTTAGGTGCTTTCCGAACGTATCCAAAGGTACCTAAATCAATGAAACGCAATCATGCAGTAAAAAAGTATATAAGAATAATCTTTCTGTATCCATTACAATTCCTATAAATTCCAGGGCTACAAACCAGCCAATGAGGAACCGTCGGAGTACCAAACAATCCCCTTAAACAAAATCGAAGACTTTGGTGTTCATTGCAAGCAATATTACTCCTTAGAAGTATCATATTTCAAATCATCCTTAGATCGACGACTCCTCGACTCCTTGTGGAATAAATATTGGGTGAATACCCTCAGCTCATCAAGTCTTTTAACAAATGCAGACTACACCACCGGACAAATATTCGATCTCTCAGATAAACTAGAACAATCCGAAGTTGCTCTGGGTAGAGGAGGATTTCTTCTTAGTGGTACAGATCCTCACGATCGTCGAACCGAGGACAAACTAGTGAAAGCAACTCGAGACAGTTGCAAAACAACCATAGAAGTCATACACGGTCTAATGGCCCAAATCATCAAAGACAGATTGTTCAATCAAGTTGGAAATAGCGCAACCGACTCTTAAATCCTTAAAAAAACAATATTGCTAAGTGTATCAGATAACCAAAATAAAAGTGAGCAATGGAAACCACAACGCTAACGAACGGACTTACAGTCAGCAACTTACCTTTCTTTTTTTTTCATAAAAATAAATAAAACAACTCACAAAAGATCTGTATAATACACATGCAGAAATCTTTACACAGGTGTAAGTTACCGTGGAATAAAAATACATTTTATTTTCACACCTTGATTCACTAAAAAGGTATATACAGCGTCTTTATCGTTAATCATTATCCTCGTAACTGAAGTATATGCATATATACATATATGATATAAACATACATAACGTATATAAATATTCAAACAGACACACATATATATATATATGTATATAATATGTATGTATGTATGTATATACCCCAATGCATGTGAGCGCACTTCTACGTGATATTTGTTTTCTCACTCTCTCAATCACACACAGTTCCGCACGCACTCTTGCGCTCACACGCACGTTATACCTATATATATATATGTATATATATATAATTTATAAAACTAATATACGGGTTGAAAACAAATAGGCAGGGCCACCCCTTTTATCGAAGGGCTGAAACAATTCGCACAACGAATATTATAAGGGACGGAGCATAAAATACGTGGGGATCTGCACCGTTGCGCTTCGGTATGCACGTTCATAATATATATATCTACTTGTTTATTAAGAAGACCGAAACGCGATAATCCGATGGAGCCACAACGCTTATGAACGTAAGAGACATCGTGACGCCCGCGTGAGATCATACGTGATCGAAGAAATAGCGCGGTTGGCTAGAAAACATTCCATTGTTACACGGCAGCTCGCCATTAATCGCGAAATACCTTAGTCCACATTAATTCGTCTAATTTGACTTTTTCTTTCCTCGTTAACTCTTACGCACTTTCGCATGTTTCATGCCCGAGTGTCTTATTCGTTAATTTTATTCGCTTTTCTTTCATGTCCACACAACTCTTTTTCTTTCAATACTGCCACAGCGCGTATATGGTGAAATAATAGTATAAGAGAAAAGACGTCCAGCCCCACACATTTACAAAGGGATATACTTTTATGCGTATATATGTGTACATATATAATAAATTTTTATATATTATATATATATATGTACACGTATATTATATGTATGTATATCTAGCTAGACTGAAAAAAATGTATAAACGCTACACTTATCACGGCACAAGATGTCTACGATTTCTTTCGAGCAACGTAATGCGATTTTTACGTATGAATGAAAGAAAAAACCATGAAAAATGTTAGAGACAAAGGAGAGGACACGTTGAATAAAGGAATTTATTAACATTAGCCAAAAATTGCTTGTTTCTTGGGAAGTAGCCTTTTTTTCTCTCTTCCCCTTTCAGAAGACCCTCCGAATTTATACGTTTTCGTATGAATCGCCCCGAACCGTGAATTCTCTAGCTAATATATATATATATATAATCGTGTGTGTGTGTGTGTGTACAAAACATATGTATGTATAAATATATATGTACACACACAGATACACAAAATAACCAATCGTATCTCCGTATAATCGTCATGAAATTTTTCAGAATGGCGATAGAAGATAAATAGAAGAGATTGCTCGCGTTTCTCCGCTTAGTTTTTCATAAACTTCACAACAAGAGGGATAGAAGTGCGTACAGATGGCAGTTGATTTTATCGTGAGAACGTAAGAGAGGAGAGAGAGAAAGAGAAAAGGAAAAAAAAACAATTGTTTTCGAAGATCTCTCTTCATCGCGAATTGATCAGAACGATGATTTTTGTAATTGTTGCACACTTGTCACTTTAATTTGTAATCGCTTTATCCTATGTTACTTATACAAGTGGGCCGATCGAGTCTCTTACCTTATTCTCATACTTTCTTCCATTCCATAATCTTCGAAACTTATAATTTAGACGTTTTCTCTATTAATCCCTCATCACTGATCTATTTCATGTGTTATCCTTGTCATTTTTCCTGGTATCCTCTATCTCACTCGATCGCCGTAATGATTCGCAAAAAGGATGAGGTGACTGGGCATTAACCCTTGGGAGAGGTGCTCAATCGTTAGGCAGATGTATATACAATTGGTTTCTGTATAATATGCTGTCACTGCCACGCCAGTGGAGGGAAATTATTCACTTCCACCTGCTCCAGAACTGGTCCCGACATTCCGGTGTAAGAAATGCGCAGTCTCATTCTTAGTGATGCCTAAAATGTTGTTAAGTCAAAGAATTGTTAGGATTTATAAGATTATGCCAAAGAAGTTAAAGCTAACGAAACATACTTTGTTGATATTCGTTACTCTCAATACTTGGACCACTTGACCGGATGGTGGAATAATGGTGCCTGATGGTGAAAGCATTTGTAATTGGAATGTCTGTAAAGAATGTATAGAGATTTAATTTAATATCAGTTATTTGATATGGATAATGTGAATATTTTGTATGCAGGACAGTATTAATTATGAGACTTCTGATAATTGATATCAGCATAGAGATTTAACGAACCTTAGGAACTGCCGCTTGAAATAGAAAGTCGGTCAATTGCGTAGGCCCGGTATTCTGTGCGGACATGTTGATGACTAATAAGTCAGGAGTGTCGGGTGGTCTCTCTAGCTTGAACGTTATTTTCAGGCCAGCTTTATCGAAGACTATTAGACTTGGTATTTCTGTAATAACATATGCAGTAGAAAATAAATCATGCTCCAAGATATTTTTCAACCCTAGATCAACTGTTAAATATTTTTTAAACTGATTGGTATTATTACCATTATGCACTGGCGCAGAGTCAAGGAGACCGTCCACAAGGAAGTTGGATGTATCTGTCGGCGAGAAGATCTGCGTAGTGGGTGGCTGCCCAATAGAAGAAGTCGAAGTAGACGTCGGCAGCGAAGATGTCGCTGGAGTACTCAAGTCCAAACCTCCGAGTAAATCCAAAAGATCATTATTATCGATGACTATCGACGGAGATGCATTCACTGGTGCATTTCCAGTTATAGAAGACAGTGTTGGAGTATCCAAGTCCGTGCTACCTAGCAGGTCGAGGAGTGCGTTCTACAAATCCACATACAAGTACACATTATAAATTATCTAGAATTTTTTAGTATAAAAATAATATTTTACTTTGACATACCGAGTCAGACGGGGCAGCATTTAGTATTGGTTCTAAACCGACAGTCTTCTCTTCTTCGGGTTCAGATTCCCCATTGACCATCCCTATGATACCATTCGCCTGCGGTCTGGCAGTTTCCATTGGTGGCATCCTTTCCAACAATGCAGGCCTCAAGTTTTCATATTTGCGGAATAATTGTGAGAATTCCACACCACGTTGCTGCAGCTCGATATGCAAATTGCTCCCAAACGTGTCGACGATCTGACGAATCTTTCTGTAAAAGGAATGTGGCGTACTGCGACGTGTTACTTTGTGGATCGCAACCGTCTGGCAATCTACAAAATAGACATAAAATCGCGATGGATTATTCACAACGCGATTATTCTGTACTCACTCATTCCCTTGTTGAAAACGCGTACTCAATTTTGTCAGGGACAATAAAGTGTATTGTTTGGTTACTACTGTATTCTGAGGACTCCACAGTAACCTTTGATATACGTCAATTACCTCGTCTTCCGTTAACTGCCAAGGAATATTAATAAGAAAATATTAGTTTTACGCAAATTTATACCTAACGGATTAATTTTTCTTTACTTCTTAAGTGACGTTAAATTTATGTGGAGTAAGGAAATTAGGAAAAAATATGTAACCTTCTCATTATCTATAATTTTGAACGATAGAAATACTTACATCGATCGGAGCGTCAGCATCTTCCGAAGGTGGTCCATATAACAACAAATCACCGTATTCCCCAATGCACCACGTAGCAACTTGAGCTAAGGGCTGCTTATCAGAAGTATCACGTTCCAGTGCACGCCATAATGCACCAACCGCATAGCCCTGTTGAGCCTGAGTCTCGGAGATAAGTTGAATAGTACACGCTACGACATCATCCCTCACGTAATTACCAGCCTGAATGACAGAATGATTTTATATAAAAATTGTATCAATGACAAAGCTACTATTTGCAACAACAACAAAAAAACTAAAAATTGCACACTTACAGCTACAAGAACTTTGAAAAGTGTTTCCAAGTGCCAACGTTTATTCGGCGCAAATCTTTCAGCGGACATGACAATGTTGCTGCTACACTGAGCCTTAAATTCTGGATCAGCACGTTCGAGGAATAGTAACAACTCCTTCATCATGTTCCTGATATTGTTAGTATTGACCAGAGCAAAACTCAACTCCATTGCTCGTCTTCGTATCGAAACATCCGGATCTTTCAAACATTCCTAATTAATACGAACGAAAGTGTCAATAGTTGATATGTAATAGTCGATTAAAAATAGTTTTCTTAAATGCATTGATATAATTACAAGAATGGTAGACCGATGCCTCTGAACAGCACTGGTATCCACATAGACGGTTTTCAGCAAAGTATTGAGTGCGACGTAACGGATATTTTTATCATTGTTTAATAAAAATCTCCCAAGTATATTGACAGCCAGTACTCTGAGGCCACTTTCAGATTTGATATCCATGATGGAGAGTACCGTCTCGTAGAGTATGGTGTTTCCCACGTTTTTACTTGTTTCCGTATTTGTGGCAACTTGCGCAAGAATATCATTCATGGCTTCGGAGGCGTCGACGTCATTGCGTCCTAGGATTCGTAGAAGACGCAAGATTTTCACCTGAAGAAAAGGATCGGAAACGCCGGAAACGTCGTGCTCCGGAGAATATCCGGCAAGGATCAAATTCTTCAAGATCCTGACCAGGTTTGGCACTATCTGGAATATTTATGGAGTACGTATTGAGCTTAGAATTGTCTCTTACATAGCTTTGAAACACAGAAAAAAGTGCAGAATAGAAAACGAATAGAATCGTTCAGATGTTTCAAATATTATTATCTTTCTCAATGTCCACAGATGATCTTCCCTTGAAGTGTATTACACTGAGAATTACAATAGTAAATACAGAAAAACTGCTAAAATGTAAATACTTGTACGATAATTTTCCCACTCATGTATGACGGAAAGTGAGCTGTGCGTAAAAGAGAGAAGCTTGACATGCAATAAACACAACGAACGTATCAATAAATTACCTCTCGGTGGCCGCATTCCTGGAGGAGACAAAAGTATTCTTAATTCAGGTTCATTAGTGTATTGACAACCATAACGGGAACAACTCAATAGTGAGATGAATTGAATTAATACAATAAGAAAAATTTGGGTAGACATTTCGTTTCACATTATTGTACGGTTCAAATGATACTTCGTCAAGTGTATTTACGAGAGAAATAAAGAGAGAGAGTGAGTACACACCTTTTTGAAATGATTTAGAGTATCCACACTGTTCTCGCACATCTCAGTGATAAGTGTTACACCAGTGATAAGGACTCCATGATTCTTTTCAGTAAGGAGACTCCTGGTAGCTGGCAGGAACATCTCCATGAGTTCCGGGACACGTCGTATAATCCTAAAGGCACAGAGGGCCGCCTTTTTTCGGATATAAGCGTTCTGTGACTTCATTAGTCTTTCTACTTCAGAGGCTAAATCTCTCGCCATCTCAGGAGAAGCGATGGCACCCAGGGTGCAGAGTGCCAAACCAATGACGAATTGCGTTGAGCTATTCAGGTCGCTTTAATTGAAAACAATATTATGATTTTCACGCAATGCATTATTCTCATAGTCTATAAATATGAGAACGTACTTCTTTAAGCAATTGGTAATCAATAAGTGAACATCCTGTCGTTCATCAAGAAGTAACATAGCGCCCAGGTAGCCGATGCGCTTGTCGGTAAACCTGGGCGAGGCGATTAGCTTCAGACATTCTAGTTGGCCGAAGTGTGCTGGATAACTAAAAAAAAAAGTATTTGATTGTATGTAAATTTTTTAATATGTATTGTACATTTAACCTCATTTAATGAGGTATTATGAACTTTACCAACCCCAGCATGTGAATATAGAGTAGTTTGGCGATGTTTCTGCATCTCCAGACGCTGTCCTCCTCCCGGAAAGTCGACCGGATGTAAGCGCACTCCTTGTTGACAACCGTGCGCTCCTCGGCGGCAGTTCGCGCTGCTCTGATTTGTCTGATGAGATCCCGCAAACGCGTTGGTGCTGGCATTCTCACTGTCGAGACTTTTAAATTACCAATACGTTAGCGGTGCATCGTGTTAGCTGAATGGCAGTGCGTTAGAGTGCAAAGCTAGCGGAATTCGTCAACGAGATTAGTAAGGTTGACGATATACCGCGTATATAATGCACAAGCAAGTGTTCCAGTTTAGGCACTTGACGCGAAACAAGTGATAGAGAAATAATAAAAGTAGCTTATAATATTCTGATTTCGATTATTCTATAAGTAATGAATGTTTCATATGAATTTATAGATAGAATAAAGCAATCAGGGAAAACATGGATACGTAGAAATACACTTTTAACCAAGATTGAAAGATGGAATGTAAAGAAAGATATTTATTATATTTCTTGAGTAAAATCAATAGAAATAGTATGCATTTTAATGCATTGTGGAACATTGTCAATTACAGGAAAAAGATTCAAGAAGAAATTGTAAGAGAGAATGTGTAGAGTAATTTATAGGGAGAAAATAAATAAGATGAAACGTCACGACAACCACTACGAAAAGGTGTACCCACCTCTTTCTACTGCCTCGTTGATGGCCTGCTTAATGGAGGCCATGTTAAAGGCTGGGTTAAACCTGAAAAATTACACGCCCATGCTTTCTTTTATGCGCACTATTGCCATTACCTAGCAATGTTCTACGCGTGCACCGACACTTTCGTAGAAAGAAAGACTACTAATTCTTCTGTAGTTTTTATCACGAGTAAGAGTGAATGTACTCTCACTATTACTCGCTATCAAAAGACATTTTGCAAAGAGAATCGACTGGCTTTACCCATGTTCTGAGGCGTTCATGATTGTTGAATGCAGCCCTGGAATGTGCGTAGCTGGCTAGTAATAACTTAATGTGGCAGGTAGTTAGGGAACTCGGTACACTTTCTGCAGCACACTGCTCTCGTCCTGTTAGGCATGGTGTTGTTATTACAGGTTAGCATTATGGTGAGTAACCAAGGTACATCAAGACAGCAAACTTGTCTCAGAACAATAGGACGAAGGAAAATGTGTTGCTATCGATACAAATAAATATCACATAATGACTAAGTATAACAAAATCTGTCTGACCTCTGTACACAAATTCTTTTTCACATAACTTTAACCAGCCTGTATACCAATCAGAGCAGTTATTAAAATATCAAAGGATCAGGATGATAGACTGTATTTTCTGGCACAGACAACTGGCGACAGTGAGGCCGAATAAAAGAAACTAACAATGGCTTGCAAAACTTAGTCAATCGTAACTTATATAAACCCGGTAAAGGGCATTCAAAGGGTTAGTTTCCTTTAAAGGAATCTCAACTCCATTATGAATTTTAGAAAATCCCGCACACGTTATTGATAAGCTAAAAGAAAGGAGCTGAGATAATAAGACTTTAACTGAGTACACAAGGTGGTAGATACGTGTTAAAAAACATACAAGGTGTCCGATATATTTGTCTACCCTACATGCCGCGCAACACCTGCCTTTTGGTAGCACGCTCACACGTCAACGAGAGCAGAATACTTTTCCTTCGTCCCAGCGTCTTTGTCAACGTCGTCGTACATACCCCGCTTCGTATTGACTTGCTATAAATATTACGGCTAGTCCATTCCCGAGAACGAGGACATAATTAACACCTACCGACTTCACCGAACGACAAACACTCTAGCCTCGCATACAGAAAACTAAGATGGCTTCTCATTGTCATTGACGTAGCTCGTCTTTATTACCGACTGCTCGTTATAATTTTATTCTTTAAACTCTAGCAGAAGAAATCCATTGCTTCGATTTTTTTAAATCGCAAAATGAAAATACTAAAAGAATTCAATAGCCTCTTATGACATAATTACAATTTATGGCGATACCATTGTTTAACGTAGTGGCTCTAGCTACAACCATTAATGGGCACAAAATTGGAATGTCTTTCAGAGTCAAACAGAACCCCATCTCTCCTCGTCCTGTCTTTCTAGAAAATGTCGGTGGACACACCAATCGTTATAATACTGTACAAATTATAAAAGCTACTACCTTAGATTTTGCACACTAAATTTAATTATATTTCCTGTACCGTTGCCATACATTTATCTAGTTGAATATTAATCTTGTATCTATGTATGCTTATAATTCAAAAAAGCTTATAGCAAACACCCCTTTTGATAGATTACTATCTCTGAATACCATATGAAATTGTAATTACTCTCATATGTAACGTATTCGTAAACGGTACTCACTACATTGGTAATAATAAAATTAAAATATATTATCGCACTCGTTCAATACGTGATATAGCAATGAGTAAGTCAATGCTTTTCATGTAGAGTGCAGATTTAATTTCAAGCAGAACTATCACGAATTCTATTACCTTCTATTCTGTTCTGGAGGCAAAACGCTCCAATCATCAGCCTCAAAGTAGTAAGGCCACATAGTTCTCTATTGTATGAGCAGTTTGCAGACTGAATGTAACACTTATTTCACTAGTCGTATATCAATCGTAAACCAGGTATAGCATGCGGCAATCCGTTTATCGTTGAAAACTGTACAGGGCCACAATGTGTCGACTCGTTATCTCTTATCTCAGTGGGCAGCTTGCTATCAACAGAGCGGACCAACTCGCGTTGCTCTAATCACCAATAAAATTATCTACTTTTCTTTGAGGCTATCATGGAAAATCATAATTGACTACCAGCAAAATGGTATTGGTGTTTCACATGAAAAGTTTAATCGAAAAAATGATTTTACGAGAATAATAAATTTGATGATCAGTTATCTAACAGATTATTTATTATTTAGACCCTAAATGATTTTACCAGGAAAAAAAAAGGACAAAAGATACTGATTATCATAATTGCAAACTTGAGATACGTTTAAAAACAATGACCTAGAAAAAGGATAGATATAGTAACTGTTTAAATTTTTGAATACATAGAAACAAACGGCAATTTTAACGTGTATTAGAAAGAGGAATATAGGTAAAAAAGGGCAGACATTAGCTTCATCTAAAAATAGGAATTACTTTTATTTGTATAAATACTGTACCGTAATGAACGAAATGTGGAAATGTACACAATTCTGCGCGCCATATAAGACACGGCTTCACGGGAATGTGGGTATTAGGAGAGAGAATTATCGTCTTGATTTCGCGGTGGGCGGACGTCACTATTTCTCTTGACACAGTCGACAAGCCAGCGAATTCCTTCATCTACGCCATCTCTGTTTTAGAACGGAATTATTATTGTAGTTTGGGAAATAAATAATACAGTTTCGTGTATGAAAAAAAGGCATACCCATTAAGTGCGGAAACTGGCATTACCATGCAATCCCTACGACCAATCAGATGAGCATTTCTATTAAATATTGGTTTCACATCACGAACCCCCATACAGTCTGGAACATCCTGTTTGTTTGCCAAAACTAGTAAAGGTACTCCTATTAAGTGTTCTGACGATATTGTTCTATCTACAAAAAATTAATGTTTCAATTTCTCAGTACATTAAACGCATATGAAAGTTATAAAAAGCTTACCAAACGTTTCCTTAGAATCTGGAATTCTCTCCCGATCTGATGAATCCACAATATATATAACTGCGTGAGATTCAGCATAGTACTAAATAATAAAACAAAGAAAATTCAAGTGATATTACACAATCACAATCTCTGTACAATATAATGTATATTGCATAAAAGCAAACCTTATCCCAAAGAGACTGTAACTCCTCTTGACCACCAAGGTCCCAAAAGTTTAATCGAACACCAGCAATATCAATCTTTCCAATATTTAATCCCACAGTAGTAGTAATCTTATTAGGATTCATTCCTTTATAATTTTTAGTAAATTTCGTTTTAGCAGCTTCCAAATAAGTCTGTAAATTTTAACAAAATTTGTTGGACAATTCTGAGATAACCTTACAAGCGGTTGCTTAAAGAATCGCTTACAGTTTTGCCGGCATTGTCGAGACCCAAAATCAGTATGTAATATTCGTCTTTCTGAACTAAATACTTGTACAGACCGTGGAGCAATGTATACATTTCAATGTTTGTAAACGTACGGAGAAAAGTCGTACGTCATATTATGTATATTTATTGTGATCCATGAAGTACATCTGTATGAGACCATGACAAGGACTTCGTTATGTTGGAAGTGTGATGTCACAATTCGAAGCGCCATCGTGAAAGGGCGAATCCGCAATACAAATGTCAACACTTATGACGTCTTTTGCCACTCATCATATATATATAAAAGCTTTTAATTATTAGAGACCATATCACCTGTTACATGCTACATGATGAGAATAGAATAGATATTGATTTTTGGAGGAAATAAATTACAAAAAAAAGTGCTTCAACACGTTTTTAGCAGTTCAAATCCATTTAATCGGAACTTCTACAAATTACTATGAAGTAATATATTATTTTTGAATACTAGTCTGCTCTACTTTCTAAGCTAACACATGATAAAGCTAAAGTAAAACATTAGTAAATTTTAAATTGAAATCGTTCATTTATTAAGAATAATCAATTTTCTCGTGATTCAATGGTTAACAACGAATAATAGCTGCATAAAAAAACGAAACTTATACAAAAAATGTATTTATCTAAATATAGCGCATCAGGTACGTTATTACGAGAAACACATTTTTTAATGATACAATATAAACCATACGAAATTAAGTGCGTAACTTTCAATTAAAAACTAGCATCTTAAACAGAAACTCCCTTACGATATAAATATGAGTAAAATAAAAGAGCGAAATAAAAATAGCGCGTGTACTGCAATGCAACAGAAAGCACTCCAAACGAAAATGGATTACTGCAGCGAGAGGAAAAAAGCGGAGTAAAACCTTCTGAGAAAACAAGGCCGATAATGAAACAAAACAAAAGCACAGCATACATGATCCCAATAATTCTCACGTATACAAAGAATGAGTGAGAGTTCGTAAGAGCAGAGTAAGCTCGGTGACCCTCTCCCACTGCAACAAGTGTTCGCCAATCAATATCCCAGCGGCACCTCCCGCTCTACCACTCTGGTTAAACCACGCTATGAAAATCATCGTAAACTTCCGAAAAACTATAAATAAAACAGAAAAACGTATTTTACACCGGTGAATAATAATATAGAAACAAAAAACAGGACTGCTATCAATAAGAAGTGGGGCAAACCGCATAGATAACCAGCCCCGTATAAACGCTATAGCAACCATCTAATCAAGGCACGCAAAAGGTGGACAGAAGGAAAACTGCTTCAAAATAATGTAAGTCTAATACGGAGTTTTGCCGGGTACTCTGGGTTACCTTTAAAAAAATTAAGGCTTTTTTAGTAGATCGTACAAAACCTACACAGTCTCCCTCAGTATCAACCCTGTGGCTATATCTCTTGTAGAGAGTGGCGCACGTCTATATATAGCACCCACGCAGGTCCGTAGGGCGCGGGCGCGTCATCGCCGGGACACCCGGTATTCGTGAGTGACGAACTATCCAGCTCGAGGAAGCCAAGGAGAACGTCCCTACGAATCTCGTGGGAGTATTGTTCTCTCCGGTCGGGTGACACGTACGGTGAGGACTGTTACGGGAAAAGAGAGTCCGGGGCTTCGAGGACTCATAGTGCACCAGGTGTCTGTCACTTCCTAGAGAAGAAAATAGTAGGATTGCGAGAGTACGTCGTTTTTCTACTTTACCAAGAGCTAATCGATTTGATCCAACGCACGCCCTCTCTGGTGGAATATGCTCTGAGGGCATCTATGGATTATCGTCTTCGTTGCCTCCTGACTCTCGTCCTCGTATCACGTTCGAGCTGCATGCGCGGTAAAAAGAATTCCAAGTGAAATTAGTGCACGAATATGATACGATGAATTGAATATTGTGAGAAACTGCGTTACCGCCCAGGTAAGAGACGAAGAGGCTGCACTTTTACACGTGCAACAGGGGGTGTGCTTGTATGTGAGGATATGAAAGAGTGAGACAGGACAGCAACCTGATGCTTCAGTAGCATGCACAGGAATATGGCAATGCCGATTGGATTTCCCGTTACTCATTAGTGTCAACCATTGAAGATGATATTGTTTATTTAAGAATAAGGTGTTTTTGCGTATAGACCACGCAAAAATCAATGGGATGTACTAGACTGCATTTAGAAAATTCCACGCCTATCTGATCATTTATCTAATTAATGTAATCCTTATGAATCGATTTAATTTTATCTCGGATATAGAAGGGTAAATGAGAACAGTATTATTATTTCCGTGCCAATAAAGATTAAGATCATACAATCAATCTGATATTAGTTAGCAATAGAATAGGTAATAGCAGTGTTTGTTTTCTCTATATTTACGGTTGGGTGTATTTCAGAAAAATCTATGGGCCGCCGAAGGTGGTGGCGAGGAACGGAGCTTCTGCTGCTCTGTATCCTCTTCAATAGTATTCAGGCCGATGGCGAAGTTGGTAAGTCTATTATATCAAATAACGTTCTATCTCATTATCGTACAATGCTACACTTTCTGTTGCTAATCGATTGAATTTATACGCATTAGCCAAGCATCGATTCAACTCATTTATTTACCCATGCATGGCTTCGTGTAACGTATTATACTCACACCCTGGTAATCGATTTAGTTCTAGGTAAAGATGAAGAGCAATCGCGTAAGCAATTGATAATGCGATATTCTTGTGTAATAATCCTACCGCACTAAAGTCCACTGGGTGCCAAATCCATTCACGAATCGATTTTCTTCAAGACTACCCTAATGCGATATTCCCCCATAGCATGACGTAGGAAAGTTTGTAGGAGAAGGGGATCAATCAACCCCCAAATTTACGTAGCGGCAATCAGTCTGGTCCGTTTGGCGCTCTAGAAAACCAACAAAAAAAAGGGTTCAGTCAAATAAATGTACAATATCATTCAATAGAAAATATTTCCTTCAAATCGAATCAATTATTAAAATAAGATGGAGCAAGTTTACCAAAGGAAACGTAACATTAAAAATATATAATAATACCCGTCCCATTGTTTAAGTCTCCACTGTATTAAGCCTTAGTAAATTAAGCAATTAGTATGTCTGACATCTGTCCTCTAATTATATTAAATATACGAGGGAGCAAGATTTTTTTTTATTTCTCAAGTATATTATATCTATGAACAAATCACAGGAGAAAGGACTTCTCCGTTTATACCTCAGCCCACGCGGCCACCTCGACTGCCATTATCGAGCCGTACATCCCACGCAGCCACCGCCTTTGCAAACTCCTTCTCTGAAATTCCAACCCTCTTTGCGTTTCCCTCGCAACCCCTTAGCCGCCCTTCAACGTCCCTTCGTCCGTTTCCTTTCATATCCCCACACGATTACCGCCTTCTCAAACCTCACCCTCGGAATTTCTGTTTCAAGCCTTCCACCTCCTAGCCATCCATTTCCCACTCGCTACCCTCAGTCCCTATATCTATACACTATAAACAGCAAAGCTATCTCGATAGCTATTTCTACCCCTCGACCTCGACAACGTAAACCTAAGGCAAAGTCGGTTTCACATTCGCTTATACGCTTAACTATATACATATGTATACATAAGTTCTGTGTCTTACAGGGATTAAGGGAGTTGTTTCTTTCTATTAAGTTTTTGAACAGATCGACGTCACACATTATTCGACATTCTCATTACAATTTTATAAGGACGATATGAAATTTCCACTTGAAAGTTCAGTCTACTCGTTTAATAAATTAAATACGAGTACGCAATGTAATTAGTGTACGATGAATCAGACCCCTCTATTATGGGCTTTTACTTATTTTGCAACATGGAATAAATTGATATATAAGCTCAAAGGGATTCATTAGGGCTAACGTATGTAGATGGAGGCTTACGAAAATGTCTAGTCAATTGCTTTACTGGAAATGAGAAGTAACTCCAAGGATGAACGTACTGGAATTTTGACGGGTACGGTCAACAGGTGGAGGACGAATCAATGCTTGTGGCATACATGATTTTTGTTTATAAAATTATTCATTTATAAATAATGACAATATTTTTCTTACTATATTCCATCATTTCTTAATACCCGAAAAATTTCATTATTCACTAGCACATCTGATTCAGTTGTACCCCGAAGCAGAATAATTATAATATAGAATTTTTTTCAAAATAATCAACAGATTGTACGACGCCATTGTTGCTTACCAATTTATTTTCATGCTTCAGATGAAAATCTTTATAATTTATTTCAGGCTGTCTATTCAGTGAGAATCTCTGTGACCCTGCAACGGAAACATGTTACAATGGTAAGACTATATAGACAAGAGTTATACAATTCCTGGTATAGTCTCTACCGTGTATTCACCTATTTCCTCTTAAATTTAGACTTGGCATTCGGAAGATGTATATCACTTTATGCGAATCTTCAGAGCGAAGATTTGAAACAGTGAGTATTCCCATTATAGGCGACCGCATCCTAGTCCTTAGTACAACCTCTTATACCTATATACTTTTTGTCTAGGTACAACCTGAATCCCGAAGAATTGGAGTTGTTACGATTACAGCTGGAAAGATTAGAATACAATGGGTATACTTGGCAGCATCCTTATACACAGTGTATAGTGCAGAGGTCCTTGAATGCATTGCGATATGGGTATGAAAAAGGAATAGCCATTTAAGATAATGAACTGTATTAAGCATAGTAATTGATCAGTATTTATTATAATTGACACGAAAAAAACGATTAACAGGATTGAAAATGATTATGAGCTTTGTCGAGGATTAAAGAAACAGAATGAACATCGTATAGTAAATGAGGATAATCAAGTCGACAGAGATGCTGCGGTAAAATTAATATTTGAAGTGTTAAATAAATATTTACATACATTAAAGCTCCTATGTGAAATTAATTGTATTTTTGAAATTACAGTCTCAACCTATCGCTATAGTAAAATTTACACCTAGCGAAGATGATCCCCATGGAGACTTTGCTGACGAACTTTACTATCCTCCTGACATTGGAAATGATCCTGTACCTGACAAAGAATACCTCTATTCTCCGCATAACAACAATAGAAAAGAGACAAATACTTATCAAGAAATAAATAATTTAGAGGATCTTTATTACCGCGGGAATCGAAGGCTTCAAAAGAAATCCTTGGATTCTTATGAACAGGAATATCGTCGTCTGCGTGGTGGTCATCGTCCTATCCTGCAAGATGAATCGGTCAGACGAATTTTGGCCAATGAAAGAATTATTGATGAATTGGCAAGGATCAATGGGAACGCCAAGACGAATTGGGATTTCTCAAGAGAAAATACTGAAAGGATGAGAGATGATATTGAGGATGAACCAAATGATGATTATGAAAAGACCTTTACAAGAAAGTACAAGTATCCCAAAACCTACTCTCAAGTTGAGTTTCTTAATAACAACCCGGTCTGGTTAAATACGGATGTTGTGGACGAAGACAGCCAGGAAGTCAATGAGGAACAGCAACGGCAGCTCATGGACAAACAGATGATAGACACATTATCAAGACACAATGGAATGTACACCGAAGGAGGATTGGTGGAGCCATTTAGACATAGCGTAATACGACCAGGTAGGTGTATAGTGATTATATAACTTGAATGATTATCTAGGCGAAATTCATAATTTTTCAGAGAATGCCGCAGATCTTGTTTTTGACGATGACTTGAATGCTTTACTTTTGAGACAAGAATTAGCAGGCTTTAAGAGACGAGAACGATTGGATGTTAAAAAGCCTGGACCACCTTTCGCTACGAATAATTATGCATTTAAAACACAGCCTCCGCCAAGTTCGTAATTAGTTATATTAAGTGCTCCTCTACCTGACAATACAATACAATACTTCATTTTACAATTATTTCTTCCTTTCTATAGTAACGTTGGTGGAAGAAAACTCTGACGGACAAAATCAAATTTTGCATCCACCCCTTACCAAAAAGGAAGTAAATGATAATGTACGCATATCAAAACCGCCCGAGAATTCGTACAAAAACGTTGATTTGGATCATGTTTATATACAATTCAAAAACGAATTCCTTACATGGATTGAAGGCGCTCGTGTCGTAGAAGAAGTAAGTATTGTAAATAACACACGCACCACTATAATATGATGACGACAAAAATTACAAATGTAATTTTATCGTAGGTCGGAAAATTGTTAGGTTTGAACGCAGGTGCCCTTAGGGATATACGTGTTGGACGAGCAGAAGTGACATTCAAAGTGACAGAAAATCAGAAAAACTATAATGCCTCTGACGTTGCAAACAGAATTGGTAAATTTACGACCACTTTGAATGTATATTATATAATAACAAAATTAATTATTTACAGACGAGATACGCGGTCCACTGAAAGAAGCTCTTCAAGTAGAAGTGACCCGTGCAGGCATTGGTGATAAAGTAAATGCATACGTCTTTTTTAATCAAACCATCACAGTAATTTATATAAGATATATAATCTTCATCTGGTTACAGGTAAAACTACCTGCCACTTTGGAAATAGAAAGTGTACCGACTATGAGTTCTGGTACGTTCCACGCAATAATCGCCGGGGGAGCAGCAGCAGCTGGTGCCGCAGCAGTAGTAACGATCCTGATAGCACGTAGACATGCAAAATACCGTGCCAAATTCATGGGAATAACCGCACCGGATCCAGAAGCGTCAAAGGATTACCAAGATTTATGCCGAGCTAGGATGCAAGCAAAGCAGCCAACAGAAAAGCCTGATTCACCACGTATCATAAGTCTTTCCAGAGAAAGTGAATCAAATAACTCTCCTTCGAGTCGTTCGAGCACATCTTCCTGGAGCGAAGAACCAGCACTTTCCAACATGGATATATCCACCGGGCACATGGTTCTGGTAATCATATAATTCTCCCAGCGTCTATCTCACTCTTGCACCTAAAATCATAAGAAGAACTAAATGAATTTTTAGTCATACATGGAAGATCATCTGAAAAACAAGGATCGCCTAGATCAAGAATGGACAGCACTATGCGCCTATGAAGCAGAACCATCCTCTACAGCCATCGCCGAAAACACATCAAACCAAGAGCGAAATCGACCTGGAGCTATTCTTCCCTATGATCATTCTCGCGTAGTCCTGAATGATCTTGCCAATGCAAACGGAACTGACTACATTAATGCGTCCACGATCGTAAGTGACCTTTTGCACCAAGATCGTAGTCTGTCGTAGTTCCCTATCTGTCTCTGCACATGACGTAGAGTTAGCTTTTCGGTACGACGCGCTACGATAGCTACATATTCTCATGAACGTCTCGCAATCGAACTGACTGATGAGATATCCACGACATTAATTTTCCCGGATGCCGCAACACCCATACAGAAATCGGTAAGTGACACACGGCATGCGGGGCTCGCTATTCATCCAAAATTATCAAACGTCTTGTGATCTTTTGAACGTTTTAAAACATACGAACTTAATGAGGCCATCTATATTATATATAAGATGCAGAGCGATATGTGAGCTTTCGTTGGATATCAGATAATACATATTATTAACTCAGATATGTTAAAAATTCCTAGACAGTATAATATAAATTAATATTAAAGCCAATTCCCGTAAAATATGTTTAGTAAACTTTACATGTCTGGGTTAATCAATGATTATTTCGTAATAGTAAGTAGGTAAGTAATGATTTAGAAATGATGCTCGCTTACATTGCAATTGTAGTCATTTTTTTGCAGCTTCGATTTCAATTCTTAAAGTGCATTGCTATTAATACTTTTATTTTTAGACTGATCACGATCCGAGAAATCCTGCCTACATCGCCACTCAAGGACCATTACCACAAACTGCTGCGGATTTCTGGCAACTTGTCTGGGAACAAGGAAGTGTTGTTATCGTTATGCTGACTAGGTTGACCGAGGAAGGTCGTGCCATGTGTCATCGGTACTGGCCAGAAGAAGGTTCTGAATTGTATCACATCTACGAAGTACATCTGGTGTCCGAACATATCTGGTGCGATGATTATCTTGTGAGATCATTTTACCTGAAGAATTTACGTACTGGAGAGACCCGCACAGTCACTCAGTTCCACTTCTTATCTTGGCCAGAAAATGGTGTACCGCATTCCACAAAGGCTTTGCTCGAGTTCCGCAGGTATGATTTCCATATGACCAAGTCTTGACTTGTAATCGACGATATGAATGAAACAAAATTATTGAATATATTAATAAAACTAATATTTTTTGCAGGAAAGTTAACAAGTCATACAGAGGTCGATCTTGTCCAATAGTTGTTCACTGCAGGTAATTATCTTTAAAACTAATTCATACAATCATAAATAATACTTGAGTAATTAAATGATATATTTTTTTTAGTGATGGAGCTGGTCGCACCGGTACTTATTGCTTGATTGATATGGTACTGAATCGGATGGCTAAGGGAGCTAAGGAAATTGACATAGCAGCGACATTGGAACATATAAGAGATCAGAGACCTGGAATGGTAGCAACCAAACAACAATTTGAATTCGTCCTAATGGCAGTGGCTGAAGAAGTCCATGCTATCCTAAAAGCTTTACCAATTCCTCCTGCTGAAAAATCACCGGCACTTACGTCAACCAGCGCATCGGCCCCTCCGGCAAAGAACGAGCAGTAAATCACGGTATGGATAATAAACACTGGATAATGGATAAACTCTGGCAACCATACATGAAAAGTGCAGAAGTCATACTGCAGTAGCAGTCTCGTCACCTACGTACAAAACTTTTAATGGAATCTGCTCCTTGGCTTTGGGTTGAACCAAAACATTTCTTTATTAATATATTTTCATATTTTATTTATTCATTCGTTACCTTTGATAATCGATACAAAATATATCATTGAAAGTATCATTGAATGGTGTTTAAATGAGTTGAATGAAGAGACGTGAATAATAATAGTATGCAACAAAATGATTTCTACACAAGTTCAAACTAGCATTCTTTATTTAGACAAGTAGCAATGTTATATTTTACTCGACCTTCAGCCAAGGATGAAAAAATAGTTTATAACACACAACGGCCAAAAACAATCTCTTTATGATATATCCGTAAAAAAAACCGCTGTTTCCCTCATCCTACAAATTATATCTATACGGTGAGCAAACTCTCAGATAATTTCGTACTTCAAAGGATTTCTTCTGGAAATCAAACTTTTCGAGAGTTTCCCGTTCTCATTCCCACGAGGTTCTCTTCCAAAAGTTCTGTCCCTCCTTAAAGCTTTTCCAAAAAAAAGCTCCTGCGAAACAATTAAACAATCGCAGCGAAATAAAATTTCCAAGGAATACACGCGGCCTATCCAAGTGCTGGAGTCTATAATTGCATTCCATTTTCAAGAGCAATTTCACTTTCCAACAATTGAAGGACCGAGAAGAAAAAAAATAGAAGAAACGAAAAGTAAAAAGACGTATCGTTATAGTCGGCAGTATTGCAACAGTGAGTAATCATCCTAATCGTCAAGCTAATTATTAAATTCCGTAAAGAAAAATGGAAATTGCGTTCGTCTGCACAACTATCTGGGCTTTTGTCTGTCGTACGACACGATTACTAAAGATATGATAATAAAAGTCAATGTAGCGATATATACGAGACATACATATATGACTAACGCATGTAACTGAATGTACTAATATTATATGAAAGTATATTTAAAGTCACTGATGAATATTTTAATATAACGATCCAGGATATGCTGTATGTCTTATAAGCATTCGCTGAGTGTACGATGAGAGACGGACAGACGGACTTGAGACAGACGAATTTTGACTAGGATATATATTGACGGAATATATTTGATTTAAAAAAAAAAAGGATTAATTGGGGTGCTGTGGGCCCCGTGGTCCCAGCCTCCCACGGGGTCGACCAATCTCCAATTTTATCGAAATTAGTTAATTAATCGATTAAGTGTACTATCGACACTGATCTTTGCGCGAATGATTATCAACTCACTTTGTTTTAAACAGTCCACTGGAGAAGCATCGTAAACGATTTTCTTATCTCTATTCATCATCAAAGAGGAGCCTTAATATTTTCTTCTTCTTATTGGATATTTATTTTCTGCGGTTCCAGCAGCGTTCCTCTTGGTGCTGGCGACCTTCTTTTTGCATATATAACAATTCTTTGAGCCTCTGTCTCCGACAGCCTCGGGAAAGAAAAAAATGCAAGAAATAAAAAATGAGAAGAAAATTGATATCAAAGACGTACCTTGAAAAAGAATGGAAAACTATGTAATCGCTTACATGATGATATGTTTGATTAGCCTCTCTTAGCATCGACTTACAGAATAGATTCTATATTTTTGTGTAAAACGAGGAATGATGTATCTACATAAATTATATATACACACATAAATATATTATAGTTATACAGATCTATGCTATGTTACCGAAGAATATGATAATATATGTTGTAAATGAATAAATCAATCTATGTTCAAAATTGTGGGCTTTTGAAAAATCAACTGTATAATGTAATATTCTCAATGAAATTTTTATTTCAGGTTACTGATATCTAAGATACAATTTTCGATGAGACTTTTTATTACTTACTAATGAACTTGAGTATTACGTATTGTTTCTATTGTTTTTAAGCATTATTTAACGAAACCACAGTGATCGGAATCGTCCGAGGCACCGCTGTCCGAGAAAAGTGGATTCCAGAAACCTGGAAAAAGTAGAATGAATGCATTAAAAATGTACGTAACTAATTAAAGATAAATTAGGAGTTACCTTCTGGCGTTTCATAGTTTTCCTTGTATGCTGACTTGTGTCGTGAGCACTTATTCATTCGAGCTTTCAATTCAGCTTCAGTGAGCTCCATAGCTGCGTAATACTGAAATAATAATGTTTGCAATAATCAATTGAACGATTAAATATAATTATCAAAATGATTTAGACTGTATTATTATGTATACTTACTTTCAGTTAATTCACTCTACAGCCGCATTGGAAACAAAATTTGGTAATGATTTTCGCGATAATCATTGGATATATTCTCATAGCTTAATCGCAATTAGTATAAAAAGGTGATTATATAATTTTTTAAAGAAACGTTATCGTGATATTATCCGTTCGGTGTAAATTTTAATTAACTCAAAGAGGATTAGGTTTAATTTAAAAATATATTTTGAAAAATTACCAATTTACAGTCGGCGCAGCTCCAGCCATCTAATTTTTGCCTATCCTCCTTTCTTCTTACGGACTTGCCGATACGAGCATTTTCAGGTATGGTCTTCTTCTTTTCAGGAAGTCTGAAAAGTGAAAAACATGCATCAAGCTATTCATATTCTCGATTGAGTAATAATGTATGATTTACCGATCGAAATCATCCAAGATATTCCGAGGGTTTAAAACTTTCTGTCGAGATTCTATGGTTCGTTCTGGACTTGGTACTTTGTTCACGTCCTTAATATGTTCTTCTTCATGGTCCTTCAGCGAAACATTTTTTGCTGGTTGATCGTCGTGCTGAAGTCTTTTAGTAAATGGTTCAGCAGGAGAAAAAAAAGTTTCGTCTGCGAGTGAGGAATAACTTCTTAAGCGTTTTCTTTTGGAGCATAGGGAATCAGAATCCAAATCCAATTTCATCATTTCACTCTTGCTTTCTTCGTGTGAAGGTTCATTGTTATCTGAGACAGATGCAATTGAGGGGCTCGTTGGATGATCAGAATCCTTTAATGTCTTATGGCGTTTCTTATTACGTCGCAGTATGTCTCTCAGTTTTTTGGATACTGCTTTCTGTCTGGGACTTCCTTCAACGATGTCATCGGCGTGGATTTCTGTTACATCGCCGAAGTCTTCGTTTGAGTTTGAACTTATTTTCACAGATAATTCTTCTTTAGAGTTTGAAGTCATTTCCATGGACGAATTTTGTTCCTTGCTCGTCACAATACACTAAAGATGTTAATAAAAAATCATTGTCAAATTAATATAAGCTTCAAATAACTGCCACAGAAATAGAAGCCATGTTCCAAACATTAATTTAATTAAATTAATTACACTTACATTGGGTTTGTCTTTACTAGTTTGCAAAACAAGTTTCATCTGTCTAAGTCGTTTTGTCTTGGCAGAACATTTTGTTTTATTACAGATACTTTCTGACAAATTTGGTAAAGTTTTTATACGATTGAATGACAGATCCTTGTTCAAATGACGAATAACACTGACGTTTTTTAATGAATTTAAGGATGTTAATGATGATTTCCCTTTGTTTGCTGTTGAAACACTTAAAATTGGACTAGTTGCTACAAATATCTTACTGACATCTTTCTCTGGAGATTCTGAAGGAGTAACAAAATTTTCCTTACATTTCCTTTCAAATTCTGGAAAATATATTTCTTTTTCAGACCCAAAATATTTATCAGAATTAAAATTAATTGTGGTCAGAGGTTTTTGGCTGAAACATCATGAATATATTGTTATGAATATTACAGCCTTTGTGAATACTTGATAATAAGTATATTATCATTATATTCTTACATATCGAGCTTCTTAGTCGCAGCAGTCTTCAACTCATTGTTTTCATTTAACAAGATTAAATATTTATCACAAAGTTCTGTGAAATATAAAATATAAGAAACTTCTCATAAAGTTTTATATTGAAGCCATTCATTATTTG
Source organism: Hartigia nigra (assembly GCA_031001745.1). NCBI lineage: Eukaryota > Metazoa > Arthropoda > Insecta > Hymenoptera > Cephidae > Hartigia > Hartigia nigra. The sequence continues at coordinate 741,579 of JARPRG010000286.1, forward strand.
CTGAGAATACCTACTTTTATACAGGTAGTGGACATTCTTAATTGCTTTAGAAAACTCATGCATTGCGTTATGCATTTCCTCTTCTCTTACAGAACATTCAGAGTCTTGTATATTCATTTTAGGTGGTTCAAAAGTATAAATAGCCAGGTTAGGTTTAAAGGTATTCTAAATTTGGCATTTCTCTGATGACTTCTTTGCCTATTAATATACTTAGTAAGGCACGATGTGCAAGACTAATAAATTTAACACGTTAAACGTGCTTAACATATTATTCCATCACATTTACACTTTCTAACCTCTGTATTTGAGTTTTTCCGGTGCTTCAGCAGATCAATCTGAAACGAATGCAGATCTATTATTTCGAAGAACCAGGCAAAAATTGTTTTCTGCATTTATCAATGTAATATACATTCTTTACCATTATAAATTGTACAACACGATCTCATAATGTAAATAACAGCCCGCGTAAACACTTTTTGACATCTGCCCTTGTTTATTCGAACCTAACCTAACCTGACATTCCTTACAAGTTAGTAAAGAAGTACGAGTTAAGTGCAAAACAATTGACCTCTAGTCCGATCCGACCTGACCCAGGAAGCGTCTAAAATTCTGAGGTCTTCTTCTTTATTATTAACCCTTAATTATTTACATTGCATCCCATAAATAGTCTATGCCGGGTGATGAACGCTAAAGATTCTTATATAAAAAGCTTATGCAATAAAGAAACGTTAAACGATGCATCCAATGTTGCTTACACAAATGACACACAAACCCTCGGACGTCCTCACATCAGTTTCGTCATTTACTCCAACGAATTAATTACAATTACAATGATTATTATCATCTCAAAACCAAATTGCAAGTAATTCTGATTCTTATATCGAATAAAGATATAATTTCTTAACGTTATCCATGTCATTAATCTTGTCATATACAATTCTTCCCGGTAGCAATAATTACCAACGCGACTGACAGTTGTAGAACAATCAAAAATCAGTTCCACCCAAGTTTACATCGCGTCGGGGTAACATTAACATTACAGCAAAGTTCTTTAACGTTACCCAAAAACAGATTGGATGCAACGATAATCCTAAGGCTAATTAAAAGCAAGAATAATTTAGACATGTTTCCATCGGTAGTATACAGGGCGGCTAGGTCGGTATAGTTCAGGATTGTATTATGTACAAGTCATTGGGAACCAAAGGCAGCCTGGGAGGATGATGTCGAGGGCAGGAAAGGGTTTTGCGAGAGACCACTGGCCATTTTACCTGGGGGTCGGGTGGTCATAGCAGGAGAGGGATCATAAGTTTCCAGACCGTAGCGCGACATAAGTGCGGACAGAGCAGTTCGCACCCCAGTCGTTGCCAATTGCGACCACCTCCCAGTACTAACTGCATCGTCGCCTGCGTAAACAGCGTGAGCGTCGAACGATCCTTTCTGTCGGGTGCTTGTGCTTTCTGGAAAAGTCGTTACTGAAGCACGGTTTGGAATTGATAGTAATTCACAAAGCTTTGCCGATACAAGTATCATTAGCAAAATACAACACAGTTATCATATTGTGATTTCATTTTTTAAAATGCCTATTACAACTTATAGAATTCACTCCTTACAATATAAATAATTAATTATTTAATAAAGCTATCCTAATAGCCAAAAACGTAACCACCATTAATAACAGTACACTTAGTATGATGCTGTTGTTTTGCTGGTAATATGCTGATATTTCGAGGAAGCGGGGGCGGAGGGGGGGGGAGGGGGTGTTTTTGGCTATCTGGATAATTAATCACGCCAACTTATAGTGATATTTATTCTCCTGAATCCTCACTTTTTAACAGCAATGTTTTAAACTGACCTGCACTCGGTGGATTTAGTACAGGAAGATGTGCTTCGAGTCGTCCACTAGCTCTTGCATTGGCAGCTAATCTCAGTTCAGTATGTAGTTCTCCCAGAAGTTGAACTGCCTTAGGATCGCTCTAGATTCGTATAAAGTGTTGCAAATGAAATTATAAAAATTGTTAACACGTTGCAGATGGAAATTTGGAAAATACTTTATCAGCAGTGATTAGTTACCTCACTGTCAGACCGAAGAGACATGAGATCGTCAACACGGATGGGTTTGCCCCGTGTGAGAGCATCGTTTAGAGTACTCAGCTTCCTGGCGAGGCAATCTTCGGTTTCACAAGGCTGCTTCGCACCAGATCTAATTTTACCAGACGGACTGTCACGGTAATAAGTCAATGCTGTCGCGGATGATGGTAGTGGAGGAGCCGAAGATGGTAGCGGTGGGGCTAATGGCGACGAAGATGAGTATCCTCCACTCTGATCAAACATACTTTCAGCAGTATAATGACCTTCTCCGAGGCGGCCAACTTGAGAATTGTAACCTGCCTCCATTTTCAGTCTCTTGGATGATCTGTAATCGTAATTACTCCATTAGCATGGTTTACCAGTCGGTCGATAATGTTAAATTGTTTTTTTTATCCCAAAATTTTACTCCGGCTAGGTTTTTTTCACATTTCTTGGACATTAAGAAATATTTATAAATGATAGACATGCAATGAAACTATAAATTTACTATTAAATATGCTATAACGTTAGTGTAGTTTTACTTAATACACTCTTTTTGACTACTTTCTTCACTTTCATATTCATAGAATCTTTAACTCATTAACTACGTACGATATATTTATTTATCCACCATTGAACGAGTTTTTGCAAACAATGCATCGCGCATTATGATATATTGAAAACTATAAATATTGACAGAAGCGTCTTGTGCGTATACTGTAAAATATCTGTTGATATTAATACGCATACAAGTATCGCATAGTGCATTGAAAAAAAAATTATATCAAGTGTTAATAATATTCGGTATAATTTATTTTACATTCATAGTATGATATTGAAAACAATAAATGAACAAATAGGGTTCCAATAACAATGTGCACATTAACCCTTACGGCACAGATCTATGTATTCCCGATGCACAATATACAACGGATCACGAATGACCCCAACTGTCTTTTTCGTTATAACTTTTCTTGGAATTAATTTTTTGTTATATTAATCATACATTGTTTGAAAGTATAGAACTTTAATGACAGCGCTCATGGAAAGTTAATTGATTTAATAGTTATAGTTGTCATGCGAGGAGTGGGATCACGAGTGACCCAAAGTATACCAAAAGGGTTAATAAAGTCGTCAAATGATAAGAATAACAATCCTCGTGTAATTATTTGGTATAAAAAAGAAACAAGCAAAACATGTATAATGAAAAGAAATTACATCGTACATTAATAATACTTAAAGTATAATTATATCATTTTGATTGAAATCATCGAGAAACGCAAATAGTACATTGTATACAATAATATGTAATATCGTATATTATTTATTAACCCTGCCGGAGTAATTATTCCATCAGTAAAAGCCGTATATCCTCGGACGCACGAAAGATACAAAGCGATATTCTCCCTAGAATCCTCGAAATATACACAATTGATAATCGCCCGCAAAAGGATTCATGGACGCGCAGAAATGGTTTAATTCGTTTTAGTATAGGACGAGCTTAGTCAAAGCACATTAAACATTGATCGCAGCCCCAATTTATAAACATCCCAACAGAAGCCTGAATGTGGATAAACAATTTAGGAAAGCGTCCTCCCTTGAAACCCAACAAACAGAAAAAAAAGTAATAATAACAAAGCCGCGAAAAAGTAATAAGATAAAAATAAAAGCCTTGAAAGAATATCCATTACCTATGTACACCCTTTAACAGTGCTACAAATTTTGTCCCTCTATCAATCAGCCACAATACAATTATCGCCTGAAACAATAATTATATCCTTCTATTAGACACAAAGGCTAATTGATTTCCTTTAGCTTATGGAGACATTAAACAGAAGGAAAAAAATAAAAATCATTATAGTCGAAGATACAAAGTTAATAAAAGAAATATACAATTTTATATACACATATAAGGTCACGATATATCCCGTCATTCAACCCAAACGCACTGCCTGAACATGGTTTTACCATATGAATCAAATGAGCGCGCTAACTTCGGGTGGTGTTTCAGCTGAATAACCCGATATAATATCGTATAATATTAGTTTACTTTCGATCGTCGATCTCCAACGATTACTTCCGTATAGCCACATTAAAGAATATACATTATTACGGCGCATTAGGAATTGAATAAAATATATATACACACGTATATGTATGTATACAGATATATATATATTTACAACACTTAAATTGTATTTCAATTATTTGTAATTATACTTCCCATAGTGTCCTGAAATCTTCGGCTGGCACAATCGAAGTGAAACCATGTTTATGCGCATTGATAATCTCTCTTACTAGATAATACCGTTCCCATTAAGAATCAATATGATTATCGAACGAGTAACGATATGATAAATGACGCATACACATAGATATAACAAATATATATAGACAAGAGTCTCTAATACAATGATTCGTTAATGAATTCGTCGTTCAAGAGCAAGACCAAGGTATCTTCTCCTTGTTTTATTTGGATATAAAGTTATACATCGAGTGGATATCCTAGTTCACTTTTCATCTTTATATTTTATTTATTTGTTACTATTTTTTTTTTTTTTGAAACCTTTACCCTGCACCGGAGGACAAGAATGGACAGTATACTATCAATGAATCAAACCTCGAGTAATGACATACCTAGCGAGAGACGTTAATGAATCAATTAATGAACGAGAAATAGGCAGATTTTTTTTACAGTAGAAAGTGACAATTTATTACGTGGCCATGAATTACTGTGTAATTCTTATTAATGTTATACTCTTTAAGATCACCGTCTGGTTACCATGGTACACGCAGTACACGATGAGGGTGTACATCGGTAAATGAACGAATGAAGATGATTGAAAACAACGAGATAACTTTGCGAGAAAAAAACCAAAAAGAAAACAAAAGCACGGCGATCTTCTCTCCTACAAGAAAGAGGAGACCTTTCGGGGCGAATCGTCTCCACGTCTTCTTCCTAAAAAGGTATCGTTAAGTTCTGCACATTAAACGAAGGTCGTTCGTTCAATGCTACAAAAATAATGTAAACGATAATAAATAATAAAAAAAAAGGAGACAGTTCGATATCGCCAGGGAGAGAATGGAGAAAGTAAACGAGTCAACGTCGTTATTATTGTAAAGAGAGAACCGTACGACCGATGCAACTTGACTTTTTCCAGCGGCATCGATATAATATTTATGTTACAACGTGTATCGTCATTGTTTATACAATCGTAAATAAGATATATTTGGAAATTGTAAACGCGCCAGGTATCGTTACAAAGACGACGTGCGAATGAAGACGATTGATGACGACATTTTTAATTAAATTCGACTCCTATTTTTTTATTTCTTCGACACTTTTTCTTTATAGTTTCCTCCTCGTCTATCGCACTTGTAACGACGCCCGTTAATTATAATTCTCTAGTATCTATCTACAAGTACAATTTAACAGACCATATGACACAGCTTATCCCCTTGGCGAAAGAAAAGCTACCACCAGGATCTTAAATTATATATATGTATGTATAGTCAAGTTGATCCTGACTCTTGGGAACGGGGGGTAAACCGTGTATTGGTATAAATAAAAAGGAAAACAAATGGAGAGAAAAGAGAGAGAGAGAGAGAGAGAGAGAAAGATATTAAAAGAGAGAATAAGAGAAGAGTAAAAATGATATTAGGAAAGAA
>JARPRG010000286.1:747414-817237 GCA_031001745.1 Hartigia nigra
AGAGAGAGAGAGAGAGAGAGAGAGAAAGATATTAAAAGAGAGAATAAGAGAAGAGTAAAAATGATATTAGGAAAGAAAAGGAAAAAGAAATTAGATATAGGTCGTCCATGAAGGCTCGATGGTCTCCGGACAACAATTAAAGTCTTGATCCCTCGACATATTCCAGTCTTCTGCGTCCTGCGTGACATCGTCCTCCATTTTCCTTCGTACTGTCCATCGCCGCCATATTATATTTACATTAACGGGAGTATCCTTACGTGCTACTGTCGATCCTCCACGTTTATATTATTATGCTATCATTTATTTCGGTACAGCCTAGATAGCCTATTTCAATATTATGATTCGGTGCACGTCAACGTTTACATGCGAATCAGTATACATGAAATTGATTCAATCATTGACTGCTTCTTCTTTGTCTTTTTTTTTACAATAATTCCACGTAGTGTTTTAATGTAATAACATATGGCTCCTTATAAAGAATGTTAGATAGAAAAACATTGACGTGCACGTACCATAATGTCCTCATCACTTTTATTCTTCAATAATAAACGCTTTCGTTAAAGACCAAGCGTTCATTGTACACATGTTTTATTATCCCATCAACTTCAGCGTTCTGTATTCGTTGATACTAGCGTTCATAGCGTTAAGTTTTCATTGTCTTTTTTTGTTCAAGAATATCACGAAATTTCACACCGAATTACGGTGAATGTTTTCGCAATGAGAGGCACGTTACTTTGCACTGGTTACCAACGTTTCCAGTATCTCATTTTTTTTCTTTCTTTTATTGTTCCTTATTCGTCTAGACCGAGTAGAATTCTTTCATACTTGTATTCTTTTTTTCATATTCCATATGTCTTATCCCTTTATCTTGTGACGTATGAAAGACAGAATACATGCCAAGCGCACGAGCTACACCTACCATACGTGTAAGCGATACTTCAGGATACCTCGACAAGTCTTCTGGATTGTTTATTCTGTAAATCGCGGTTTTGACGTGTCGATTTACTGCTACTCACCCGCCGACGTCCGACAGGTCCTCGACAGGTTTGTGGGGACCACCTTTGTTAGGAAGGGGTAGTAGGGGAACCTTTCCCGTCGTGCCTTCTTGTTGTTCTCGTAACTGACGCCTACGTCTCTTACTCCATAGCTCGTGGCAATCTTGCCAGGTTGGTAGTTGAGGTGCCGGCATCCTAGTGTATCGTGGAATAATATTATAAAGTGATCTTTCATTGGGAAAGATCTTCACTGACATGACTTCGTAAATTATTACGTGAATCGATAATCATATAACAAGCGTTACTAGCTATTTTTATGATACTGTATACACTTATCTACAATGGCTTTTACTAGCTAGAATTCTATCAAGAATTCGTGCAGGTAATGTCCAGAAATGGTTAAATGGACTTTGAATTTGTGTGCTTTAGAATCACGAAAATGCTTCTGCTCTCTAGCGAAACCTTCATGCGCCTCAGTTTGACTCTATCGATTTGTGAAAATAACGTGTTTGTGAAAACACTATGCAAGTGAGTTGTCGAAACAGCATGCATGATGGAAGTTACTAAGGATGTTTTGGGAAAGACATACTGTTCGGGCTGGACGTTCTTCAACCAAGTACTTTTCAATGCATCAGCCGCGGTTATTCTCTTTTCCGGGTCCAATTCCAGCATTTTGTCAAGGAGATCCAAAGCTGGACCTGGCATGAAAGAAAAGTCCTCCCGTAGACGACGTCTGTGGGATTTTTTCGGTTTTAACGTGTGCCACAGTGGTAATTTAATCACCGACGGCCAAACTGCGGGTGTAGGTGTGCCGCATACACGAGATATCATCTCTAGCTGCATCATCTCCACGTTTGCCTGTGTTAATTATTGAATATGAAAAGTGATATGCTGGCAAATTCTAATTATTATATGTATACTCACCTGGAAAAGAGGCTTCTTTGAAAATAATTCACCCAGTATACAGCCACAGCTCCAGACATCAATTGCTGGACCGTAACGTTCCTCGCCTAGGAGTAACTCCGGTGGTCTGTACCATAAGGTTATCACTTTATTTGTATAAGGACGTTGCCTGTCTTCGGCATTGTAGAGTCTAGCTAGACCAAAATCAGCTAACTTGACTTCCCCTCTGAAAGCAGATAAATTATATAATGAAAAATATTTTAAAAACCTCTCAATGACGTCACATACTTATTATTCATCAGAATGTTGGAACATTTAATATCCCGATGCAAGAAATTTTTCCCATGACAATAATTCAAACCGTCGAGTAATTGCTTCATAATGCTGGCATTGTTCATCTCGTTGAAATCAACCATTCCAGATTCTAGCAAGCCCATAAGATCATGGTCCATGTACTCGAAAACTAGGTAGAAGGAACCTTTATCCTGGAGGTAACAATTTATGGATATTAAATAAATTTGTTAACATATTGTAATTAATTTAGATTTTTATATACTAATACCTTTCTGAAGTCTAAGGCATCCTGTTTGTCTGTGACGATCTCTCGAAGGTTCACGATGTTCTTGTGATTTAATTGTCGAAGGATCTTGATTTCACGTACAGCCGTGATCGGAAACCCTTCTTTCTCGTTCTCTAAACGAACCTTCTTCAAGGCTACAAGGACACCGGCTCTCTTATCCTGGGCCTTGTACACTTGACCATACGTTCCTTCTCCAATTTGGGCAATCATCTCGAAAACGTCAACGCAACGTTCTCCCCAGTCTTTGCCACCGGAGGCGGACATTGGCATGTGACAATTTCTAGATCCTCTTCTCTTCAATATTTTTGGCCTCTTCAGCTTTGGTTTAGGAGCAATTCGGTCGAGTTTTCCTCGCGGGGGTGTAGCGTTCGGATCATCCTCACCACTTAGATCTTCAGAGCCTGGTACAACTAAAAAGTAATATACATTTTATGTATAATTGTTACCTCTACAAATCTTGTATTCACTTTTACATAAAATTATTATGTATTTTCTTGTATAATAATTTATGGAGACTGTACCTGGAGGCATCGGTAAATCCTTGATACTTTTCTTTAATGGTACTTTAAGTGTTCCGACTATTTTACTCTGTCCCTTAGGTGGACTTGGTGATCGACTTGGTGGCGAATCAATACTCTCAAGATCATTTTGATTGATGCCAGGTGGTAGAGGCAGTCTCGACAGGCTCTTTGTTTTAAAAGCCACAATAGGAGGCTTTGGGGGATCGACAGATTTAAGGGGAACTAGATTGTTGGGTGTATTGAACTTGGAGATGGCCGTGTTGACTGGTGGTATTGGCGCGTGAATTGGGGGTGGTGGAATACTAAGATTTGGCAATGTCGAAGCAGGTGCAGGAACAGGGACAGGAACAGGTACTTGCGATGAGCCTGCATTTGCAGAATCGGTTTTCACAGGGATATGAAGATTTCCGGAATTAATGGGAATACTTTCGTTTCCGTTATCAGCCGTACAGTTATTCACATTTGCAATCATTGTTGGAGAATCCCGTACTTGATTATTTGTAACACACGAAGTTATCGTAGTGATTAATTGACCAGCAGGTAAAGGGGGAGTTTTGCCCGCCATGGAGTTGTCTTCCACCGTACCTAATGACACTACAGGAACGGGAATGTCTACCACGTCGATACACTTAATAGCTTCTCCGAGTGCACCTTCTTTGCCGTTAGAAGGTCTGTCTTTCGTCTCAGAAGACGTGTTACTTCCATCTCTGTCATCTGAACCCTCGATTATTTGAACTTCGTCCTGACTCACTACAGCTTTCTCCTTGGCAGCCTGTAGCTTCTTATAAGCGAGTTCTCGCATATTCCTGTCTTTGACAAGTTCAGCGAATAAACTAGTTTCGCTGATCTTCGCCTGCACACGAAGAATCCTTGCACTCATGGTCGTAGGACTACGTGCGCGTGATCTGTGTGGCGATGGAGATGGTATTCGGGATGGTCTGGGGCTTTTGGACTTATGCTTCCTGGATGACTTATGGGATTTGGGAGAACGAGATCTTTTGGGAGTGCGACTTCTTCTACGCGATCGCGACCTAGAGCGCGACTGTGCCTTTCTCCATCTTCCTGGGCTGCGAGATCTCGATCTAGACAAAGGCATTGGTAATCTATAGGGAAAAGAAAAAAAATGTGTTTAATAACTAAACCAGTATTGTGTATAAAAAAATCGATGTATATGTACCGATTTCCTGTAGGACTCCTGGTGGATCTTGATTTCCTCTTATCTCGTCTATCCTTTTCGTGATGCCTGTGTCTCCGATCAGGTTCTTCGCGTCTCCTACGTTTACTCGATGATGTAGGACTCGACGTGTTATCCCCTCGACGTCTGTGACTTCCCCCAGGACTAGGACTGACTTCCCTACGTCTAATACTCGTAGGACTGGGACTGTGCCTAAGTCTATGAATCATAGAACTCGGGCTAAATTCTCTTCTTCTGGGAGGACTGTGATCCCGTCTTCTTAATGGTGGACTTGGACTATGAGGTCTTCTCCTAACACCACTCACTTGAGGTCCAGGACTAATGCTAGATCTTCGTACATGAGCAGCTACTAAACCTGGACTGTGTCTTCGTCTATCCGGACTATGTTTCGATGAAGCTCTTGTCCCTTTTCCACTTTCTGGAGTGACAGCTCTCGGTGGTAGAAGAGGAGTATGTGGAGATTCCGTGTGTCTCGGTGCAAGTAATGGTGGAGAATTTCCATCACGAAGTTCTCTAGTGGGTTCTCTAGGATGTGGCGGTGGAGGTGGTGGTGGTGATTCCAGATCCATATCGCTAAGAAAACGTTGTTCTTGTGGCGTAGCTGGTGAAATTGGAGATGTACTATCCTTCAATGGCAATAGTGGTGACTCTGGCCAGCCTTCCTTTTCCCTATCAGAACTGATAACAATTTCTTCTGGCACCATTGGACTGACACTACGTGACTGCCTCTTTGATTTCCTCTTCTTTTTTTTCCCAGAGCTGGAAGAAGGACTGATGCTTCGTTTCTTCTTCTTTTCTCGTTTATGCTTCTTTTCCTTCCTTCGAGCATAACGTCTTGATTCTTCACCATACTCTGGCGAGACTCTGTTCGGTTGCTGCTGCTGACCCTGGGGCTCATCGGTAGGTGAATAATTTCTACTGGCGTGTCGCCGTTGCATTGGAGGTGATGGGGAAAGACTGATTGGAGATGCACCAAGTGTGTGACCAGGACTGCCACCGTAGTATCTTCTTTGTGGAATCTGTTCTCCAGCTTCTCCATCGGTATAGCTATTTCCTCGGCTATCTTCAGACTGTATTTCCCCAGCTTCTGGCCCAGACAGGGCTTCGCTGCTCACGTCAGAATATTCCACTAATGGCTTAATAACGGAAGACGCTACGGTTGGGACATTATCCAGGGATTTATCACGCGAGTGCTTCTTCTTCTTCTTTCCAGAGCTTTTGCTCTTAGCGTGTCGTCTATGTCGCTTGTCTGAACTCTCCAAGCCATGACGATTCACGTCGCTACTCGCGCTGTCTCTCCGTCGCGATCTGAATCTTCCGTTACGTTCGGCACGCTCGATATCACGACTGCTAGGCATGTCACCTACTGAAACACAACAAAAAAATATCCTAGATTAGGATCATGCTATACGACTATAATGTGGAAACGAGATTCGTCATAATCAATTATCTACTGGAATTATCTATAAAGTAAAATATTGTAATTCCTGCATCATGCTCTACTGCGTGAATGTAGTACAGTATATATTAGTACATATAATGTAAAAGCATACAGTGCAGAAGGTAATACAAACTAGTGAGGAGTTGTTAGCCGAATCATCGCCTAACTTATGGAGCTCGAAAATTCTTATTTCACCATGAATTTCAGGTAATAGAATAATGAAGTGAGACTATGAAGTAATACCATGTAGCCATATAGTTTATCGGAGACAACCGCAGCCGCCATTGCTGAGGACTGGGTGGCAAGGGAGTCGCCCAGTTTTTGGATAAGGAAAAAAAGTTACATTCGATATTTACACTGGGATAAAAGGTTGATTATTTATAATAGGTATTTCTTGTACTCACGTGCAATGTTCGTCTTGTGATATCGTGCCGAGTATCACGATCCTTCGCATCGGGCTGATCCAATGTAGCGATGATTAACGGTGGGTTACGTTCGTTGCTTCGTGAACAGTTTCAGCACATATTTTCTCGAGTCACGGATAAAATTCCATAAAAATGTACGTCAACGGCGACGGTAGAGCGTTCAGGCAATCATATTTTTATGATTCTGAGAGCCGATGCATCATGCGTCATGTGTTTTCTTTGGATTTTATTTGGCTTTCTCATAAAGGCAGCTCGGGAAGGTAGAAGCCATTAACCATTTGCACGTCATTATTGTCTGACGTAACGAGTGACAGTGCTGCCAAGTAGACGGGCATCCTTGCAAACCTACGGTCGTCATCATTGATGAAAATGCCGGACTTATCTGCGCTATCGGCTGATCTTCCCCCTCCACCAGGAAAAGTTTAACGCAGCTTTTGAAATTAGTAAAAATGTGTAATTTTTTGAAGAGTTTAAACTAATTTCAATTTTTTATTTGTTTCAGTATTTTAATTGTGCTTTATATTAAATATAGGTATTCATTATCTACAAATTACTTACATAAACTCTGTTCTCTAATCTTATAACTTTGTCATTGTACACCAGGTGGCTAGAAACATTAAGCGTGAAAATATACGGGAATTGTTTCTGCTCTATGTAATATTACACTTTCTCTGAGCATTGCTGCCATTTATGCTCCATTATTTAGTAGCAAATATGTTCAAATATTAGTAAAAGCGTTGACAAGCTACGATACGCTACATAAAATAGGTATTTTCTCGCAGAGAAAAATCCGTGAAAATGCCCGTGTTATGCTCAGCTAAATGTGGGAACAACGCGATACTTAAAGTAAATGTCTTCCACGAACGCATACGAAGAGACGCTTACGTTAGGCCTGAAAATACAGATATTAAATACTTATTGAAATTCTACATATTTTCAGAGACCAAAAACTGGGGATGCCTTGTGCAAAGAATGTTTTTACTGGGCGTTTGAGACAGAAATTCATAATACTATTGTTAATGGAAAACTGTTTAAATCAGGCGATAAAGTAGCAATTGGAGCTTCCGGTGGTAAAGATTCTACTGTACTTGCATATGTTCTAAAATTACTGAATGAGCGGTATAACTATGATCTCCAATTATTTCTTCTCTCCATCGATGAAGGAATTACTGGTTGGTTGCAATTATAACAGATTTTTAGCATTTAAGGCATATTATAATAACTTAATTAATCACAGGGTATCGGGATGACAGTCTGGAGACCGTAAAACAAAACCGAGATGATTATGAGATGCCTCTTACAATTCTTTCCTACAAAGAGTTATATGGATGGACTATGGATTCTATTGTTGCTCAGGTAATTGTTATTTTATAAGATAAATAAGATTCTTTACCCATTGCTATTAATAACAATTTTAATTTTCAAATCCTTTCTCAGATAGGTAGAAAAAATAATTGTACATTCTGTGGTGTCTTTCGGAGGCAAGCTCTCGACAGGGGTGCAGCACTGTTAAGAGTGGATTGCATTGCAACTGGGCATAATGCTGATGATATCGCAGAGACTGTTTTAATGAACGTGCTGAGAGGAGACATTGCTCGACTACAACGTTGTACATCCGCCATTACGGTAAAGAAAACTACATTAATCTATTTGAACGGTAAATGAAAATCACAAAATTAGAAAATTTGTAATTCAAGAAAATAGTAAATGACTACTTGTCGTGCTTTAATATCACAAAGTCAAATTGCAGCAACGTTTTCTGTTTTAAATAGTCAGGAGAAGGATCTATAACACGTTGTAAGCCGCTGAAATACACGTACGAAAAAGAAATAGTAATGTACGCATATTTCAAGCGTCTTGTATATTTCTCTACCGAATGCGTTTTTGCACCAAATGCATATCGCGGTCACGCAAGAGCATATTTAAAAGATCTTGAGAAAATCCGTCCATCAGCAATTATTGATATTATACATTCAGGTAAATACCGAACTCTGAATAAAGCTTAAACGTACAATATCTTTGATTCACTCTACAACATAAATTTTATCTAGAAAATATTTCCTTTGTTCAGGAGAACGATTACAAGCAAAAGGCAGCATTAAAATGCCGGAGAGACGGAATTGTTCACGCTGTGGTTTCGTGTCAAGTTGTGAAGTGTGTAAAGCATGCGTTTTGCTTGAGGGTCTAAATCGTGGTATGCCTAAATTAGGCATTGGTAAGTCGAGTAAAGTACGACTTCAGCAGCCTGAAGTAAGTTGGCGTAAAACACGCACAAGTTTTTAATCTGTGAACCGTAGGTATAGAGGTTTTGTAAATATAATGAAAGCATTTTGAAAACAATAATGTTGCAACATCTTTTTTCTTTTTCTTGACTGAAAATGACAAAAATATTGTATAGATATTAATGTCTATCGGTGCGTTTAAATCAGACGAAATACGCTGCCGATTTCTGTTGGATTCCTGCTCGACATACGGGACAATCGTCGATTATGTCATCCGAACAGTCCTCACATAAACAGACGTGGCCACAGGGTAGCAAGATTATTTCCCGAGGATTTGATCGACATACAACACATAGTTGATCTTCTCTTAAATCTTTATCCCGTACTCTACGTCTTCGTTCTTTTCGTGAAGCATCTAGCGACTGACGTAATTCATCCAAGTGCCTTTGCTGTTCCTTATCTTTCCAGTAACGTCGAGCCATTATTCCGCCTATCAAAATTCCGATGGCGCCAAACATTAGACATAGCCACCTGAAATTATATAGAATGAGCATATTATGTCATGCAAACAGTCAAAATTTCTGTACATTTTTATAGAGATTACAAAGAAAAAAAATCTCTTGCCTATAAGTCCTTTTCCTGTCATCTAGATTTCTTATTAACGATTCAATAGACATTGTTGTGAGGTAAAATGGTGTTCCGGAAAGTGGAGGTTGTAAGGTTAATGAACCAGGTTTCGTTACAGATTTTGACAATTTGCCAATTCCTGTGACTATTGCACCCTCACGGAGCATTTCCTCTGTGGATTGAAGACCGCGTTGTCGAATACCTTATACACAATGAAAAAAGAAATATACTTTGTTAATTAACCTTATCTAAGATAGAAAATAATAAGAAGACAAGAGAGCCTTTCTTGAAATTTATCATTCTTATTCTATGTACTGTCAGTGTACCTGTAAAAAAACCCCATATATGATCTGCAATAGTTGGAACACATGGTTCAAAATAATCAGAAATTGTATCTAAATCTAATATATCAGCTGCCATTGGGTCTAATATTTCTACTTGATAGCGTCCTTGTTGTAGAACAAATGGAACGCTATTATATACTTCTTGCATTGTACGTTCTTGATCTGACCTGCAATGTATTATTTTACAATTTATTGTTATTTCTCATGTATTGAAATACTTATATTAATAACCAATATAGTATTTATATCTAGCAATAATAACTAGATGTTTCTCCTATTACTATATGATGACGAATATAAGATTGTACATAAAGTGTAAACATAATTTATAATATAATACAACATACCAAAAGCCAGCTGTTGTTCTAGCAACAACATGTTCTTTGACGCTAAGTTTTTGAATGACTCCAGTTGAAGTTTTGTCTGTCATACTATAAAGTGGTTTACCCAAGGGTTTCACAGCTCCTCTTATCGCTACATAATCTACTCGATTATCCGGATTGCTGTTGACTAAATTATTAAGATTTTCTCCAACTTCGTGAAACTCAGCCCCCTAGAAAATATTGCATAGTATTTTTTTAAACGTTTGCAAGACTAACACACCGTTGAAATTGACTAATGTAAAGTTACATACTGGCAAGTTCACATTTTCACAAGACAAAGAAAAGACATGTAATATAATTTTACCTTAACAGCCGCGATAGCATTTTTGCAATGAAAATATTGTCTTAAGCAAATTCCAAATATTATACTGTCAATACCGAGAGCAACTGCTTCACCTAAGTATTCCATGGTTAGGTTAGATATTTGAAAATTAAAGTAAAATCACATTCCATTTTGTCATGACAGCATTATCATCAGCATTCTAATAAATTTAATTCAAAGGCTCCATGATCAATCCTTTCAAGGAATTTCGCAAGAAAAGAAAATAGCGTGAATTTTCTAATTGACAAAAATCTTTCACACATTACAAGACGTAAGTCGGAAAGGAAGATTCTTCAAGATTTGTTTTAACGATGCACTTGATGATGAAGTTGAATTTTTCACCACGATGTCGCAACCTTTGTTTGTTCCTTTTTACCAGCCAAACGCGTTCAATCATTTTAAAAAATATAATACTCTTACTCAATATTGAGATTTAAAAAAGGTCGCTATCTTCAATGATAATCATTGATAAAGTCACGCCTGGCGATAATTGCACTTTCCAAAATGATCAATTTTTTTCAAACTAATCTTACCGAAGGAAAACATCGTTGAAATTGCCTATCATGAAAATAACTATGTGAATTTTATAATCGAAAAATTTGCATACGGATCTGACGTAAAACCTTACTCAATGTAAAATCCCAAGTCCCGTTCAGTCCTACAGTATATCAATCTAGTTTCAAATATTGCAGAAAGCCCCATCAGCTTTTTATTAAATTATACTTTATCAGGCGAAGACAATAATATATGAAGTCACTGATAGTAAATACATTTTATTTTTAGCAAGGTCTTTCCTTCTCATGGCACACATGCATACGGGCATATAAAAGTATAAAAAATATATGTATCTTTAAAAACAGACACATTTTTCACACCGATACGAATGTAAATTATTGCATTGAGACTGTAATAAATTCTGTAAAATTTATTTGAGCGACTGGGTGAGATTAACTTTGGAAATCCATCGTTATATCAAGCGCAACATAATTCTCACAAAAGTGGAATATAGTATGACTTATGATTTATATCAATAATGGCAGGTCAGGCTACTTTATTTTCCTTAAAACAATTAAAATGATATATTTCCTTCTCGATAGCTTCTCATTCATTACACATGCCTGGAGATCTTTGGTTTGATGGCATCCACCGTAACTCTTTATAATTGGGTGCAATTGACGTCCTTGAAAAGACGTTACCGATTGAGGTCAAACGATACGTCCTCACTGACGTCATAATGAATTACAAGACCAATCGCTACCACCATCGACCGATTTTGATTGCAAGTGGAATGACAGAAATGCACCAAAGTTAACGTTCTAACGAGTATTAAGATATGTACATCATAGATTTTTATATAATATAATACATAATATCGTATGTACAAATGTACATAAAAGATCACAATAGAGTCGATCTTTCTCTTCCTACAGAATTTCAGTTGTTCCTTCATCGTATTTAAGGATGTACAAAGGAACCTTTTGTCAGTTGCCATTTTGAAGCTGATTCAGTATAAACGTTCTTGACAATCATTAACCGATAATTCGTTGCACAAGAGGAAATTCTACTATCCTGAACATCATTGGTATCCAGATCTTCCTCCGAAATCTCGGTAGTCAATGAACATTTCCAAAGGCTCGACATTTCCAATGTCGTCCTCTTCTTTCTGACTACGTACTACAATTGGGAACAGATATAACGAATACGTCCAATTTTTTAATATGATTCTTATCCGCTACTTCTGAATAATCAATAGAATCATAGGCAGGTGGTGCGAAGAGATGATAAGGAGGCGGTGGCGTATCCGATACACCAGCAGTCGTCGTCACTGACGTACACGATGCCATCGTTGGTTCCGTATGACGACCTGGTGATAATGTTTGCGACGCACCACGTCGACAACACCATTCTGAACAACTGACAACTAAGAAGAATGTCACGAGTCCACCGAATGATCCTATGTACCAGACAACAGACCATGGATCCAGGGTAGTTTGTACTTCAGCATTTCCTGAAAAATATCAACATATTTTTTTTTAATTTCCACTTAATATAATGAATCATTAGATGGTAAATAATACATTTTCTTTTTTATTACCAACAGAACTTTCAGTGGTATCCTCGTACTCGCTGTCATGTGTCAGGTCTACAGTCTCATCATTAACTTCGCCCTGGGATGCAAACTCAATTATGCATATGGTACCGTGGTCGTTGCTGTCCGAATTGCTGTTGTCAGTGTCATCAGCAACTTCGTCACTGATCTGGGCTACGAGAAAGTCGCTGCTTTCCAAAGGTTTGCTGCTCCTGGCTACTCTGTAAGGCGTATTATCCTGGCCACGTGCTTCGTCATGAAACAATACAAGTACCCAGTTACTCAAATGATCCGAAGAAGGATCTGTGTATACTCAATTCATCTTCAATGATATCACTTCACTGAATGCTTAGCGTGACTCTCGCTTTATCTCTATCTCACTCGCTCATACAATATTATCTGTGAATATGATTTCCATAGGTATGCATACCGCGCTTCCTGCTATGGATACACGAGCAACGTACGCAGAATTTAGATACTACGACGTGGAATAAAAAGTGAGAGGAAAAAAATCTACGCAATCAAAGATGCCCTGCTACTGCGGCTGTTTTACCACCAGCAACTATCATCTACTGGTTGGGATCTCCTGGTGTGCACTTGTTGAGTCGATTACGTGAATTAAAAGAACGACTTGAGATAAGTGCACGATTTCAGGGGGGAATAGGTCCTTCTGACGTTTAAGAAGCTTCTGAAGAATGTAGATTTACATATATGCATGCGCGCGCGCGCTTGTGTGTGTGTATATATATATATATATATATATTGTATATACATAGAGCTCAGGGCATCTGAGCGGAGAAATTTCATTGTCGGGCTACTTTGAAATATTTGGATTGTTTCCAAGGACGGTAAATAATTTCTGCGAAAGATCTTATTTTTGTTTCAATGTTTTTCATTTGATACCAGACAATATTTTGCAGATACAATACACATTTCGCAACAGAAGGCGAGAAATGTTAACTATTAATATATTCTAGGCAGTATTACGGCACTGTATAATGCTCTAGGTATGCTTAAACTTTAACTAAATACTACTCTATTTACGACTCGTATTACCTAAGCAAACGTGATCGCAATTGTGATCTACTGTAAATCCTCAGTATAATCCAGATGATTATCTACAGAGCTGTTGGGAGTAATTTTAATCGATGACAATTAATTTTTTAATTTTACCTTTGAGATCAAAGGTAAACTAATATAGATATGCGTGAGCTAATGTAATCCAAGAAAAACCGTGCTTAAACATGAGATAGCAAGTGACGTGGTAAATAGTAACGTATATAATAGTAATAAAGTAGTAAATAAAGAAACCTTGAAGTGAATATTCTGGAAACGTGAAAGATTACAGTTGCAATCTGTTACATTGATTAACGTTACAGAGATTTTAGAGGCTATAGGTATAAAACATATACCATTATTTCAACAATTCGGTATTACATCATAGCTCGTGTAATTAGTGACTTGTTTTCTTTTTTTTATTGATTAAGATTCTCATGCGGTTTACATGGAAACAATACCACGTGAATTGATTTGTACTATGTACTCAATGAGTATAACTACTCAAGTATTTACTATTCAAGAAATATTACTTCGCTAATGGGCAATTAAATCAGTCATCAATAAGGTAAATACGTGACGTAATTCATCAGTAAATACGAGCATTAATTTGCACCTCTATTTTATTCCTCTTTCGATGTACGCTGTTCTTGCCAGCGTGCGAAAACGTTCACATTCATCGACCTTGTATAGATAGACAAACTCTATCTTAATATTTATAATCGATCGACAATGTAAGCACGCATGATAGATTATCGATTACGGAATTTAAAGGTGTTATATTCACGAATTTATGAGGCGTCCTGCAATTCATGTTACAAGTTGAATACAGGAAAGTCTTTGCACGAGGCATTATATATTGTACGTGGAAATTTTTGCAAACGAGCAATTATATTTTACAATACAATTTGAAATTAATATATGTTATTCATTATTAGTAGTATTAAAAATTGTGTTGACATTTGTTCATGATTGATTGAAAAGTGATTGCCGAATTTGACGCGAAATATTTGCGGTCACGACAAATAAAGATTGCATGTAATCCCGATCGTTATCTCTTAATCCAATAATATAAAAATATACAAGAGAGGCAAGAAACGATGACAAAATTCTCAGTGGCGCGATCAATTCCAAGAAATAAAACTGAAGTTGACTAGACTCCAATAATAGAATATATTGTATAATCAGCCAGAGTAATGATAATGACATTTCCAAATTACAAGAATTACAAACTGTAATTAAATTATATACATATCAGTATATAAGGTCAACAGCACAGTTCAAGAAGCAAGCATAATTTCCATATGAATTTATCTATATAGAATAATCGAACAAAGTAGCATAAGGTTAAGTACCTGGAGAAGTAGTGACGAAATGATCTTGAATCATAATCAAACCAAATACTAAAACCGGCGAAATCATCCTGCTTGTGAAATATAAGAATCAATCACACTATCTCCACTGGTCTTTAATCTCAAGTTCTTAGTCTTTTCGTATTTTCCTAAATCTCTTCTTCCTTTATTTCAAAGAATGAAAGAGTCCAAAATAGCAAGAACCTAATTACTATATATAATATCTGATACGCTCTACCGAGAGCGCACAAGCGATCGGCTCGGTTGCCGGCTGCTAACTGAAGATACTTGGTGGCGTTATAGACACTTGGTAATGGCAAAAGTTCTTTCACGATAAGCCAGTCTGAGTCTGGAGGACGGCTAGTTTGGTTTCCTTGTTTTAAAAGGCATTGGCAATTTAATGACGACATTAACAGAAGTATTTATGAACGAGTCGTTGAACGTCGGTTACTACTTATACGATAGAGAGTCAACTATTACTGATATAACATAAATACACTGCTATGTACATCTTTTGGAACGACTTTTAACATCTTGGGTAATATCTTTTGCAATGTTGTAAAGCTGTCATCAATTGTGCCTGTTGATACATGATATTAACGAAGAGGTATTAGATCGGCGTTAGATGGCTTTATTGAATATATAATTTGACATCTTTCGAAGTGATTGCAATAGAAGTCATTAAACACAAAATGAGTTATTATACGTTAGAAAATTAAATGTGGTCAAAATTTTTTTTTTATCTTGTTTAGTAAATTGTTATTATGCCCTTTTGACATACTCAAAAATATTAAGTATACTCAAAGAAGTTTTCCTTGGGTGTTAATATACACCGAGTATACAAGCAAGTGTAAATTATCGTTCCTTTTGAATTTATTAGTACGACGCTTTCGTGAATACTATCTTATATTCTTAAACTTTGAGTACAAAGTGCTATTTTTCTTTCTTCCTTTCTAATCTGAGTGTGCCTTACAGAGACTCTATTTGATCTATATTCATAGCCGAAAAACTGCAGGCTCTCAATAGCCTTATATTTTTTGTAAAACTAGCTTCCACGGATTTCGTGGACAGCGGACCATGTTTCTGTAAATCTGTTTGCCAATAAAGACATAACAGTAACGATTGTTATGAACTTACTGAATTAATGCACCTGTAGACAGGCAACTCATTGTATAGCAGTTGTCTGTAAATATACCGTCGTTGACGAAAGATAAATAGACTGCGTATTCTCGTGCATTTTGCATCCCCCGAATCATGCTGACCAAGAAGTAAGATTAGAGTGTTAATATGTTAGCAGTGGCAGTTATTCTTGAGACATAATTAGCAGTATCATTTATCGCCACTCGTAGCGCAAGTGCTCCGAGATAAGCAAATGATGATTGGCTAGATAACCTGTGAAAAGAAGAAATCAACTGTACAGAAGAAACTGTCTCTGAGTGTCACCTAAAACTTAACCCGAAAATCGATGCTCCAGACGATACTTAAGGTCAATCTAATTGAGATTGTCTGACAGCATCACGAGTATCAACGAGTAAAAAGTACAGAAGTAAAAAGTTCATATATTGAAATACTAAAATAATTAATTAATTTAAGAAATATATACATTAACATTTAGAAATCACGACAGAGAATACTTGGATGTATTGGAAATTATCAAATTTGTCGGAGCGCAGACTTGCGCGCAGAATCTGGGGAGTGGGCAAGAGTACTTAAGCCGGTGCCTCGACTCAGAACACACATTCATTCCCATTCTTTCATGAGTCGGTCTCTTATTCTTGTCTCTTAGAGACAGTCCCATCTTATCCATTTATTTTCTATCTTTCTCTTTTTGTTTCTTTTCTCTATTTCTTTCCATTCGTTATTCTTCTCTTGCTCTGTCTTCTCTCTTTCTCTGTCATCCTTTTTGTTTCTAGTTTTTTTGCCGGTCCAATTAGTCATTCCATATTTAGGGTTATTAATCCCTTGTAAATACTGCAAGTCCTCTTTTGAAATTAATCACTTATGTGGGTGGTGACGATCTTATGTTTGAGTGGGGAGGTTGCGCGGGGTAGTCCATTGGCTCTGGGCAAAGTTCTGCCCGTGCTTACCTAGCAAACACATAAGCGTGGCCCAGTACCCAGCCGTTAGTGATCCGTTGGTAGGTGCAATGGGCCAGTAAGGACTCGTCACTGGCTTTCTTTTATGTGCTTTTACATAAAGTGCATTTGGTCACTTCGTAAATACATAATCGCCATAAGCTGGAGACATTTTGCGCGGGGTCAATGGCCATTGATAGCGGACATGGTCCCATACGCTTAACCCACTTCAAGCTTCGGTTCAGTGGGAAGTGGCGGAGGTTGTAGCAGCAAATATCGTTCTTCAGGGTGTTCCGGCATTATGTTGAGTGTTACTTCCACGATCTTTTATTGCGATAAATTTCATAAGGGTCGACCGCGTTTTGTTTATTACATGATCCCGCTCTTTCTCTTATCCTTGTCCAGTGTTCTGTATCTGCAACTGAAGTTGTTGAAGGTCGAAATCCACCTCTAGGATCTTATGTTCTTTGCGCCATGGCAATCAGCTGTTATTTCAGTATCCGTCAGACGAGGCTGTGTTGTTCGTGGAGATTAAGCTTCGATTGTATGGATTTTTAACTGACGACAGCTAGGTCCAGGCGATTTAACGTATTCTCTTGTAATTTGTAGTAAACCTGCATCTTTATCCTTATTCTTGAGGTTTCTCATCCGAGTCTGCCAATTCGCGCAAAACGCGTCTTGGTTGGATCACGGTCGGGCTGTAACTCCCTTGTGGAGCGGTAGGGACTCACGGAAATGGACGGGAAAGATTCCGTTTAACATTTTTTCTTAGCTTCTTCATCCTCTTTCCAACTGTGAAACAGCTTTCCTCTATCATCTTTTCACTCCCTCATTATTTCGTCGTGCTTTCCGACTTAACTTTCTCCTTCTCTTCTACTAAGGGAATTAATTAATTTGTCGAAAAGATATAAAGCAATTTTTTGTTTCTTCCCGCGAGTTATTTAGGGTGCATTCCGATATTCGCTCGAAGTGCTATGAGTATCGTTGTGTTCCTGTTCACTTGCATGTAATAGAGTGAGACACAACCATACTTACAGCACTGAGCAAATATTGGAAATACACCCTTACGCTCGTTTCCACTGACGTGGTTTAAACCTGGTTCAATTTCTTTTTATATAGTTTTGAGATAGGATATCCAGAGTTTAAACTCCGATGAATTCGGTAGAATGGGCACCTTAATCAATTTTCAGTCACAAGAGTTGGAACATTTACGTTAAGAGTTTTCCTAATTAGCACACCAATTACCGCCAAAATATAAAAAAAAAAGTTCAGAAACTCAATATTGCACGGCTAACTTAACTACTCTTGGCCTCGAGAGATAACAGATTCGTCTTCTCCCTAATATTTTACTTCATTATTATTACTACATTATACTGACATATCTTCGAGAATACTGCTACCTGTGAGTTAAAGCAAGGTCCCTAGATGAGACAGGTGAAGATACCAAGATTCTAGTTGCAAATGATCGTATGAGCGTAAAATTCAGTAACCAATTACAAGCTCTTGTTTGCATAATTTTGCCCTTGAAACTAAGATACGCGTCTCGACTTGTTATTTAGGGACCTTAAATTGAAGCAAGATTCCAAAAGACCTTAATTTGAATTGAGTTGAAGATGAATGACTATTACTTCGTTATTGTGGATGAACTGTATTCAGAATTTATAGAGCTGGCGGTAAGTAAACTGTATGATAAGATGACTAGTATTTTTGGCTTCAGTCAAGGCTAGAGCTAGAATAGTTAGTAAATATGCTCTATTTAGTCATCCACTTCATCGATAAGAATTGCATAAGTGAAATATTTTTTATTTGAAGATAGATACGTTAAAACTAAATAAATACAAATTGTATTGTATTCTGTGATAAAGCTAACAGGAAGGAGATATTCTTTCCCTATTAAAAAAAGCAATCTCAATGCTATAAAGGAATTCTTTGTTTTGTTAGTAAGTTAAAGAAATAGGGTGAATGAAACGAGATATTCATATAGATTGTTACATTTTGATTAAAATAAATCAACATTCTTAAATATAATATAATACATCAGGCTGTAAACCATCCGCACGTTATTCTACGAACTACTGCGAAATAAGTACGTTAAAGTTAATTATCCGGAATGATTTACAGAATTTCGTAAACGCCCACGCGCAATACTCTGCGATAATATACAATACTCGCGTCTCATGTTACGCGTGACATTAATAGCATGTTATAGTTTCTATGAGTGTATACACTCATGGAATATATTTTCTAAAATTGATTAGCATTAATTATGATTATATCAATAATAATCGAGTAAACGTTGTATGGCAATAGCGTATCGTACAAATGGACAGGTTAATCACACGACCTAACACACGAATAGCCGTGAAATATATTTTTCAATAGTTTTTATCATTTTTGTATGAGAAATTTCGTCCGCGGGACGTATAGATTAAACACGAAAAACTGAAAGGCGACGTAGTAAATCTTTTCAGTTTCAACTTATTATCGGTTACGGTCCCAGCAACCATACAATTTAGAAATTCTTTTAAAAATAATTCTCACCGTATTGTATCGTTAGATAGTTACTGGTTGCACTATTTACTTGCTATCATAAATTTCGTACGTCGTATAACAGTTTATTCAGAATACCGATATACCTTACGATTTGCTTTGCCAGACAATAATTCCGATTAAAATGGATACTACTATAGCACCGATAATTACGAGGATGCATTTCTTCTTGCGCAATTTATTTTTATAAGTAGCCGCCTGTCGCAATTCTTGCGTGCCTTCATTTACGAATATTTCTGTCCTTTCGACCGATGCTTCGATGGAGTCAATTACTTCACCCTGTTCGTGTACAAGCGCGCCTAATTCTTTGAAGATCTGATTCACGTCACTGATGTCGCTCTGTAATAAGAGCACCGCAAGTTTTTTATTTTCAGCGGAATGTAAAAGTCTAAAGATCTTGGCTATTATTATCAGCTTACCTCCAACTGGCGTATGCTGGCTTCTTGTTCTTCCAACATTCGCAAATTTTGCTCCTCCTGTAGCTGTTGCTGTTGAATCTGTTTTTGTGTTCTATTGTCTTGAAGTTCGATCAGAGTTTCCTGTTTTTTGTCACCAAATGGTCCTGCACCTGCATTTGCCTTTGCTTTTCTTACCATTTCTTTTTCTTTGGAAGCAGCGAGCCTTTGAACGCCCTATCGAATACTGAATTTAATAATTTACACTTATCGAATAATTGTAGATAAATGAAAATAAGAAACAATGCCTAATTACCTGGAAATTGTTCAAGGCTGTTGTGAATTCATCTTGTAACCTCTCCCTTTGCATCTTTCTCTGTCTTTGTTCTCCAGGACTATTTGAACCAGCATTATTCGCAAGTGTTGCCAAGTCTCTAAGGTGCACATTGGTATCCTTGGCAAGTTGTTGCGTATAATGTTGTATCTGATGGCTATGGAATTAGACATATGCGTTGTATTTTCTTTCTCCAATATAATCAAGGTGTATCGAAACTTACAGTTGATTCCTCAGTTCCTGAGAGTCCGTAGAACCACCCAACTGATTGACCATCTTCTGCATTGAAGAAACTATTGGAAAATACCATTTGTATAATACTCTATGATAAATGTATTATTAGGAATAATTACCATTCTGTGATATCTTCAATATCGAAGTGCCAATTGTTTGGGAAAGTCTTCCAAAATCCTGCTCACGGGTGAGACCACCATTGTGGTACGAAGAGAAACCAATATCCATCCTGGATCAGTGTACAAAATTGTAGTACGGAACACTAAAAAAGAAATTATTGAACATTTAAATAATTCAGTCCATGATTTCTTTAAAAGTATTATTTTTTTTTTCACTGTCTACGCAAAATGTTATTATGAAATATGTGAGTCCTTTGATAAGAAAAAACGCCACAACAAATATTGGAGTAATTTCTACCCTACTACGACAAAACGATGTAGGAAAATCAATCAACAAAATTTATAATACACATTCAGTACTTAATTTAAAGCAATAATGTCAAATGTTTTTTACGTATTCTAAAAATCGTACGGTGAACAACTGCAAAATAACGAAACAAGAAAATGACGTTTCACAAAACTGCCAAAATGTCAATGGGGCCCACGTTATCGTTCTTCTGTCAAATAATGACAATTACAACAATTCCTTATCTACCCAGTTGACAACAAAGCTCTTGAAATTAATCTGTAAGTCGTAATTCTGCTCTACCTTCAACTTTAGAGACAGAAGCAATGGAACCGCTGATAAATGGATAAAAGCCCAATAGAAATCGCGAATGGGGAACTCTGGCCTAAGCTTTCGGAACGATATCCTTGAATACGTAGAGCAATCTTCCCCATCCTATATCTATGTAAGCGACTGCTGTGGTTCGATAAAACCGCAACTTCAGGTAACGGGTGTTTAGAAAATATGAATAGTAGAGTGGCGCTGCTATCGATATAATTTTCATATTGAACTGTGGCGCTAAATAATTGAAACGTGAAAGATCAAACACAAATTTCTTATAGTAGAAAATATAATAATCGATAAGATATGGAGAAACAGTAAAACTTTTGTTTGACATTGAATTGTGAAATTTCGGAAATATTGGAAACTTTGCATCCGTAATCCAAACAAAGGTGACAAAATATAGACGCATACGGTACTATGTGTACAATAAATAAAAGTTATTTATTAATCATGGCTATTTGTTTGATCTTCTTATCTGACACTTGCATAGAATTACATAGGAATGTGTCGATCACACAATAATAATTTATTCTTCTCAATGCTTAGACTTTATTCACTCTTGTCATCTGCTACCACGCAGCTGAATTATAGTTATGGTATTATACTGGCTGTAGATTGTTTTGTGAATTTCGTTTTGTGCGTCATGAACGTTTATGTGTTTTCATGCATTCCCAGCTAAAAGATATAAATAACTTGCATCTTTCTGTAGATTCCTATGTTCAATATATTTGTTTTAAGTACTTATTTACTTGAACATAGCACATTTGAATGATGCATGCATAAGTAATATATTATCGTATAACAGCAAACACATCTTATAATAGTTACATTTGAACTACATAATTTCTATGTTGTTATATAGCATATCTATGTAAATGTTACATAAATATTGCAAACGTGGCGAGATTTATATCAAAAATCAATATATGGATCATCTCATAATTCATAAATATTCTAAGGTCCCTCGGTGGTTCCATTCTTACAGTGAGTACCAGTTAGTAGCATTTTGCCAAATTCAAGAAAAGAGGTAAAAGACAAATTTTAGAAATTTCATAATACAGTACGGAGCAGTGTAATATATGCAATGAATAATCATAGGGATGATAAAGTTAATAACATTTAGTTATTCCTCACCTAAATTGCTGCAGAGCCAGTAAAAATATTGGGCGAAAGATTCTTTAATCCTAGACGTGTTTAAATTACACTTAGTAAATATATTCATACGTAGAATTTAATTTACTTTTGGTATGCTGTAATAAATATTTTATTCAAAAGTTTTAGACATGCATGTTGGTCGTATGATCTTAACGTAAGACTATGTACAGAATTATTTACAGATAAAGTTGCTATCACACGAGCCAATAGCGATCAGCTATACAATAGCGCGCGCGACACGTAGAAAAATAAAGTCGTCCTTACATCTTCCGATATACATAGACACTCTTAAATGTAATGACGCATGAAAGATGTTCGCATAAATATTTTAATGATTCAAATCCTCTATTGAGCTTCTGAAATCACGCAAATTTAATTTGATCTATTGAAGAATGGGCGATTTGTATAATAGTTTTTTTTTTTTCAGATGCTATCGTCTATCGTGATTTATCACATATCATTCTGATAGAATTCTCGACTTATTATTCTGATACAATATTCGACTTAAAAGCGAGAAAGAATCTCTAAATTATCGAACAAGATGTTTTCTTGTTTCCAAGAGGAGAATGAAGTACAAATCAATCCGATCTTGACATCTAAGAACATGTAGATATAAAAGAGTCAAATCATGCACGGTATCTAATTAAAAAGGGGATCATTACTATTTTTGATTATCAGCGAATCATTTATATCCAGGTTTTCATTTGCTGCGTATAGCGCATGCGTATATACATATAAGTGTATATATAGTGATATATGATAACCACTCGTAAACTTGGACCATCATTATCGAATGCACAGGTCATCAGAGGTATTCAGTTAATTGCATTAAAAGATTTTTTTTTAAGTAAAGGAAGAATTAGTTGTACAATTGATATTTTTTATCATTTGCCTCTTTGGTTTCTCTGATCTCTTTGGCTTCATGATTCTCTGGATCCATTACTGATGTATTCTTTTTCAAATTTAAGTGGAACATCTAGGAAGTTACGTAGCTCAAAAGAGTCGATATGAAGATCCTTATAGAAGTCTTATCAAAGATTAGTCTCCTCCATGGATACAATCCTCTGAAGTTGCCTGTTCTCTTCGACACCGACGAAGTATGTAGTGACTAGACCTTTAGGTTTCACGTACGTTTCTCCACGTAGGTGACATTTGACTCCATGTTGTTCGAGGACTGTAGCTGTTTTTTTTGTTACCTGTATCTTACCAGCAACGCCAGTGGTGTCCATTCTGGAAGCCATGTTCACGGCGTCGCCCCAGATATCATATAGAGGCTTTTGAGCGCCAACCACACCAGCGGTAACCTCACCATGGGATATTCCTATTCTCAACCTGTATGAAAATATTATGACATCACTGTAAACCTTGAATTTCATTTGCCAGCGTTTCAATATATTGACAAAGTCGTGAGATTAGATATGAATTGATTCTAGGTTACAAGCACTATGCTAGCTATCTATGGATTTATTGGACATATGTGTAGCACATAACGTTTACGTACTTGTAGGGTCTATCGGTGGGTAAATACATTTTGTCAAGTACCGCCATCATGTGAACAGCAAAGTCAGCCATGACTTTCACAACATGTTCACCAGCATTTGAACTAGTCTCGCTATTATGTGTAGAATCTCTTCTACTGGCATCCAACCCACAGGCTGCCATGTATGTTGTACCTGTATATAGTATCATATTAGTAAGTTTCCAAGAGAAATATAAACTTATACGTAACTTGTACTAGTCTGTATAATACCTGCAATTTTGATTTTTTCTATCCGAGTGGCAAATTTTGGATTGAAAAGGAGTCTATCAAATTCGCAGATAATTTTATTGAGAACTACTAGCATTGTGTTTTCATCGATGGACAGATCCGTCAAGGATGCAAACATAACGGCTACAGTGTCGTACGCTTCATGGAATAATTCATTTTCTTCTGATCTGGTCATGTTTAGGTAGAACTCGGCTGTAAAAATATTAATTCTTTAAATATCAACTGTGTTTATAGTTGTCATTACTTTCTCCATTACTCTTATATCTCTGATACAAACCAACATGTTCGGGTAAGATATTTTGCAGCAAAAGCTTGTTCGCATTTCTTGTATGAAATGCTTCGTCCTGTTCTTTTGTTAGCTGCCTCTTCCACTGGTAATCCAATCTGCTCATGTACTCTGCCTGAATGAATCGTCGTGAACGTAAACTTGAACCGATGATAGAACGAAAACTATTGATCGATAGTCCGATCCTTGAAAATAATGAGATTTATTGGTCTCGAAGCTGCATACCTGACGATCGATGAGATGTAGAGAGAATGTTAGAAAAGCTATGCTTAGAATATGAGCCATTCTTGGTTCCATGTAAGGATTCCACGTATCGTCCGACTGCAGAGTTAATAGGAATTAATGATTTTCATTTAAATCTGATTAAGACTCATAACATTATTTTTATTTTACCTGAAATATGACTGAGCGATAAAGCCAGACGTTCCACGTATAAAACATCACTATGGAGCAACCTATTATTAACTTTAAGATGAAGTGAATCCTTAAGAATAAGAAACTGGTAAGAATAGCCAAGGAACAGGTCTCGGTTATTTGCTGAAAGGTAATAAGGAATTGAGAAAAACGTGTAGGTCACTGCTGGAATGCAGTACAAGATGTATGAATTTATAAAGTAATCAGCTTACCCAGGGTGTAGATAGACAGTCGAATTCAGAAGCCCCGACTTCAGCAATACTTGAGGTCACGTTGTTGTTCGCCAGCCTATCTGTATTTTCGCACTCAAACTAAACAAGATTACGAAATTAGCTTTACTATTAATAAAAAAAATATAACTGGGTACGACATACGATGTATAAAAGAATTCCTACCAGCATATCAAACATGGCGCAAGCAGCTAGCATGATGGTAATGGCTAAATAAAGACTAGTCCTGAGAAGTGCACTCCAAACTACCTAAGGATATAATAGCTTTCTTATTTAATTGTATGTTTAATAAAGTACCTATTAGTTTAATAGACGCGTATACCTTCACACTAGTTTGATACATAAAATGTAGGAGCTTATTACGAGGTTGGGGGACATGACCTTCCTGTTCATCATGAGGATCCTTATAGCGATTCCAAATGAAGTGCATCCAAGTAAGTGGCATCAATGCGATCAAAAAGATCATAGCTGCTGAGTATCCTACAGTAGTGCTCAAGTGGAACCTAAAGATTTCCATGATGTAAGCAGGGGAAGTGAAGAAAAACAATGTCATACATAAAATTGTGCAACCATTCTATTCATTTCCTGAGTAGTCGTGTAAATCTGATACGATAGATTAGATCGCGCAAATTCTTTGCCAGCCTAGGATGTTCATCCTTGAATCGCAAGATAAACCGTCGTTTTCGCAGAATACCTTTTTACCCATATAAGTAGACTTACCGTGAAAATGTAATTGACGGCACAAGGAACATCAGTGCCATGCACAGTAAAACCAGAGCAGCACAGCCTATGTAAAATTTGAAGAGTGGATCTGGTTCTCGTACAAATGGTACTTCCCATTGCCACTTGCGGAAGGTCAGGCAGATAGGATTGATATGTTCCCAGGCGCACCACTGTCTAGAAAATAAATTCTAGCTTGCTGGATTTCTGAATTATCATAAAAAAACCATTTGTATATGTGTCATGTGGATTATTCCTGACACTTACTCCCATTTGCTGAGAGGCATTTGCTTGATAGCAGTCTCCATTTCAGCATCAGCAGCTTTCAGCATGAGATGATAATCGCGAAGACAGGAGTCCATGAAGTGTGTACGACGTCTGAAAGTACCCGCGTACACGTCGGCATGATTGCCCACTGATGAAGTGAGTCTCCTATTACTCTTTGATGAGACTCCTGTACTGGTAGTACTTGATCTCATGCCAGCCCATCTAACATAGTGTCTATTAGGAGGTGGTGGCGAGTCAGGAGCCGTGACCTTGAAGAGGTTCTCGCTGTTCTGCAACAAGGTTCGCCTGTCAACGACTTGAAGAGCTACAGAGATGAACGAAGAGGAGGATTAAGTAAGTTCAATACGCACCTGCGGAAGTGGCGGAGGGATCGGTGGTTCAGGTGCTATTAGATAGCTTCTTATACAATATTTCTTTAAGGTTTCATCTTCCAGATTAGCTACCGGTTCCAGATGATATTGATCAGCATCCAAAAGGTCTAAGGTTTGTTGCGTTATGTGTACCATACCGGGTTGACCGGTTTGTTCCATTTTATTGGCTATTACCACGTCTCGTGACCAAACATCGTATTGCCACTTGTTAACGCCTAGTATACCGGATATTATTGTACCCGAATGAACGCCTATTCTCATATTAACATCTTCTCCACTCTCCTGACGCACCCTTGACCTCACTTCGTTAATTATATATATCATGTCCAATCCTATAATAAAATTGATTAAAAATAAAGTGCAAATGTTAATTAATTAAAGCAGTATGAGCCATTTCTATTTACCGAGATCAACGCAGCTCTTTGCATGCTGAGAATTCGGTGTGGGCACACCACTAACGCAATAATAACAATCTCCTAAGAACTTGATCCTAAGAACATTGTGCTTTTCCGAAGCCTCATCAAAGCTCCCAAATAGATCATTTAAAGTCTCTACCAGTTTAGTGACTGACAGAGCGACGGTTAATCCAGAGAAATTAACAACGTCTGCATATAAAATACTGACGTTATCATGAGTCTCCACGTAAAGATCACTGCAACATCGTTAATTTAGAGTTCTTTCTAATAGACAAAAAAGAATATTTTCCTAGAGATGCATAACTGAATGCATACTTATAAAGTTGTCCTTTAGGAGGCGCTTTTTTGTGTTCCTCAATGAACTTGAAGATATTCCGAAATTCCTTCTTAATCTTGACAGCAAAATGCTGCGGTAAGATACTTCTCGTAAGTTGTTCCTAAATCAATAAGGAAATCATCTATATAAAAGTCGTTTAAATCACGGATATGATACACAATAAATCAATCGTCTACCTCTTGATCCTTTTCATAGTTTAGCCTAAGAGTAGACTCGACGCACTTGCGTCTATCCAAAAAGGATCGTCTTATTACAACTTCATTCATAAACCTAAAGTAGAGCCCGAGGCCATTAACGCATGCGAGATAAATCGCATCAGCAATGATCTGCAAGCAGATCCATACATGTGGATTATCAGTGTATAAATGGTACATAATTTCATAGATAATCATAGATTAATAAAGTGATCTATGATAAGACAAGTAGAATCATATCTTAGATGCTGACACATGAACTAGTATAGATAGTTAAACTATGGTACGACAATCGATCGAATGCAATCTGAGATAAATAGATAAAACCGCCATTATGAACACAAATGCACATTATATCAGGTGTCTCGATTTATATAGGAAAAATTCCCGATCGCTCTCGATCGTATAATGCTTCCATGCAAAACAATTCTGATTAACTATGTTGATGATGATGATTTCTATAACGAGGTAGTAATGTAACAAAAGTGTTAAAATAAATTTTGACTTACTCTGCTCACTGCGTTGGGCATGTTTCTGTATGTTATCAGATATAAGCTTGCGAGGTAGCATAAAGTCGCTGTAGTGCCGAGCATAAAAGCGTGTAGATTTTCCGCAAGCGGTAGGAAGATGTAACATGCCAGAAGCGTATGTGTTACATAGGCCGGTCTACAAAATTATTCGAAGAATCGTCATTGTTAAAAGATTACGTCAGAGTAGGTCCGTAATATAAGCCAAAGAGGGCTCAGTGGGATCCATTTCAATAACATAGCTAGCATTATGAAAATGTTGGTAATTTTATCGGTCACCTTATCGCTGGAATGTTGCTGGAGTACGCGACAGAGTAATACAACGGAACAGCAAGATCGCCAGTGACGAGAAGTGCCACGATTATGCAGGAGAGGAGTACCGGAACGTAGGACTTTCTGACGATGAGTTTTGGTCGAAATGACAGGGCTATTACAGGGAGAAGTAGAGCACCTAGGACGCTGTAGGTCACTAAGTCTGGTAAAGAATCTTCTAAGCTACCCTAAAGTACAAATAGGATTACGAGAATGTTTGATATACGTTATATCGATATTGCATAAACTGGAAGATCATTTTGATGTTTTGATTCTTACCATTTTTATTAATATCGTACAGTGGGTGACGCCAAGCACCACTCGTAGAAGGACGAACAATGACAGATAACCATTTTGCAGTCTTCTTTGATAAATAGAGTATAGCTTCTCTAGGCTTTTGTACTTGAACTGTTTCTGTAACCGAATGAAGAATATGATAAAGATTTTATTCTCGTGTAAAAATATTATTGTTAATTATAAGCTATATTTTCCCTTTGGAAATTTTTAACAGTATTCCAGATAATTCGATGTTACGATTTTTTAAATATAAAAAAAAAGAAATATTCATCACTCAGTGAAATTCCAAAATCTGATATATTACTGATTTATCATAGTCTTCTGTATCGAGAATCAAAAATCAAAAGAAATTCTCCACGTTCACTCCTGTTCAGCTGTCAACATTAACTAGCTCTTACAGAACGCCATGGAACACGTGAAATCGCGCGTCAATTTTGCGTGATACACAATGTGCATGCAAATTATACAAATAGGATTTAAGAGCTGTCGAACGCGTAAAAAGTAGAAAAATAAGATAAACACGAGGAAAATAAAATACACAATAAAAAAGCGCGCACGCACGAATGCACCTGCTGCAACCTACTGCTCCATCCTATTGTAACGAGAATGCACTCACCGCCACCTGTGTCCCCGTCTAAATCCGGATAATAATTGCATAGGAATTTCTTCAGCGTTTAAATATCTCTTCTCCACGATGACTTCTTAATCACAAGAGTCAAAGTCATTCCCGCGATCAAAAGATAGCGACCAAGTGAAATTCATTATCATAATCAGGTAAAAAATCAAATAAACGACTTATGCATTAGACGCACCGAAAATCTCGTCCGAATGTCGTTTAATTCACAGAGGCCTCGTTTTACCAGTGTGGAAAATTCTTTACATGATAGCAAGAAAACTCGTACGAGGACGAATGATACGGGCCTCCACCGTGAACCAGCACGGGCCCAGATCCCCAGGTAGTTCTCTACTATGAGTACGACATTCGTCTCCGCACACTGAGTGCTACGTAAATATATACATAGTACATATAACATCTATAACGTATGTATTATATGGTACGTAAACGGAGAGCCAGGTTTTAACGCGCAGTCGCTCTTCGATCCTCCTAGCTGTCTCTTTCTGATGGATCCAGGACTCGCCACGAGTCCTCGTCCAGTGGGAGCTTCGCTTTAAGGACAGACTCGACACTATAACCGAAGTTCCTATATATATATATATATATACATATATTTGGTACATATCGGCACAGGATACACACTCGGTTCGCAGCCTGCGGGATATTGATCTTTAATTTTGCTATATGTTTTTCATAGCCTTTGTTAGTGCGCATAGACTGAAAGCAGGAGACACGATATGTAGCACAGACTGATGTCCCAATTGTTGCTTCGTTGTATCATTTGAATGATAAAGATTTGATTATTAATACATTTACAGGCAAATCTCTATCTAGAAATATCGTTAACTTTCCAGTAAATGATGACGACTTATTAGAACAAGATGAAGTGGTTAGGTATGTTAAGGAAAGAGATGACACCTTGAAAGTGGTTTGATTATCGTAAAACTCTTTACCAAGATTAAAATCGAGTTTCCTAGAAAAGCTATCAATTTCCGCTGATACGGATATGATAGTAGCTAACAGAATGATGCGCTTCACTCCTACACGGATATATGAATCGTATAATTGTAGTACATGATTTAGTTTTAATCATTGTTTATCCTTTGGGGCGAATTCTTCGGTCCCTGGGATTTACTTGTTAACCAGTAAGAAATACTATTTCGTAGTATATGTTTTAGAATTTCACACTTGCTTATTTATAAATAATTAAAACTTACCCTCAAACTGCTCCATGTCCAGTCGTCTAAACTATTTGGAGAAACTACTCGACCATCTCCTGACTTATGTAGAGAGTTTAATGAGGTTCTTGTCATTAGTTCATCCATTTTACTCTAGGTACCTCTCGTACCTTCTTACTACAGCTTGTGCACGTTTGGTTATCTCGCCATTATATCCATTATTTTGATTTTCTGAAATTAAGAACATAATATAATAGAAGCGGGCCCAGTATTCTCTTACAAAAGTATTAGAAGACCTATCCATACACAGAGAATAAATAATCCTGCAATATGAAGTATCTCGCCATTTAAATCTAAAGCGATTGAAATAATCGTTCGATAATAAACGATTGTAATAATCAGCATGAATATCGAAAAGCATAGAGTTATATCGCAATACACGTTATTAAAAGTTTCCAATGGCAAGTGAATCCATTTGTATTTCGACACGTGCGGTTTAAACTTTCTCCAGCATGCACATTGCACTCTCCATCCATGTTAAGAATTCGAAAATCTTTGTGTGTCGCGCGGGAAACATACGAATCACTCACCCACTCAATGTACTTCTAGAATAATCCACAAAACAAGGGCCCTACATACGAGAATACACAATAAGGTGAAAATAAATTGCAGCAATTCATCAAAATTCTTAATGATTAAAAAAACTCATAAAAATCTTGACACTTCCAATTTTAATGGCTTCTAACACTATTTAAACCTTGGTACTAGGGTACGCCAGAAAGTATTAACTAAAAGAACTCTTGCGTTTAGATACAAGCTTAACTTTAACTCACTCGTATAAAGTCGAACACTCTGTATGTTCTTTGAATTACGGATTACAGATCACGTACAGCCGCTATGAGCCATCGTGACGAGCAATGACTTGATTTAAAAGGCTATGGCCTCCCACTGATGGCACCGCGTTGTTTAGACGTCCCTTAATCATCACGTCTTAATTACATCCTGCGTCCGTATAGGAGGATATTCGATTTGCTGTTATATTCCGGAACGCCTTACTGAGTGCTACTGATATCTACTATATATACTTCTTCAAATGATCACGCATAGATATGAGGATTTAAAATGATACCCATAAATCAACATAAATATGTGTTTTAAACGTACCCTATATGACGTTTTCTATTTTAATGTTACTGTGATATACTTTAGAGTTTGAATGAGAACGATTCTAGCTGATCAGTTTCTCCAGACTGAAATCATCGCGGCGCTTATAACCACTGTCACTGCTATCAATCGCCTTCGCGCACACTTCTGCATTTAATGACTAACATGCAATCTCAAGAGTGTATAAAAACTTACCTGAGTTATGACTTCCGTCGAATCTGTATAACCAATGAATACAGTAAGTTATAATGGTGGAAGGTTGGCCTCTCTCAAATGATAGACAGTACGACAAAGAGTATGCCGTTAAGTGGGAGTAAGTTTCCTGGAGGATTTATTAGAACGAAGATAAACAGCCCTTAGTCATTTCCCATTGACTTGGAATTCTCCAAAATTTAATTTACTAAATTCTCTTGCAGAAATCACTAAAGTCATTGAGCGATTCTGACATATTTCGTAGTACGATCTCATCTTGTAGGTCGTTAATATTTGTATTGATGAAATATGATTGCGTCTGGTTCTTCACTGAAAACTTTATTTTTTATCATTGATGTAACCGGGGTACTATATATACGTGATATACAACACAAGCTGGAATTGGAAATTTAGTATTTTTCAAGTGTTAACTGATGTACAATGTGTTTGGCCTACTGCTGCTCTACTGTTTAAAGTATAGATTACTGCTGTATGGTATAGTTTAGTACAACTTGGTCACTTTCACACTCTATATTCACAGAAATAATGGATGAACTTATATTGCCACTATACTTATAATTGTGACACATTTAATTAGAAATTAATAATTCCTTTTTCTCGTCAATTTCTGATTTATCATATATTTTTTATTTTGGTTAGCTAACTTTTCCACACCCCACATAACAGATTTTGCTGCCGTGTACGAAACCACTTCACTACTTTGATCTTTTGAGATTCATAAAATTGATATTACTTTTTTTTTATGTAATATTAATAATAGTTTTTAAAAAGTTATATTCTATTGAGAAATTCGCGAAAATGCACTGTCACAACCTCATATTTAATTTTTAAGAGTCTTAAAGGACAAAGAGTCGATACACCTCTAAAAACTTAACTGGTCACTGGCTTATCTGAGGCTCTGTGATAACAGTGTGATAGCATCACCCCGTGTTCCCTATCAGTTACATGTGTATACTTTGTTCTCCGGAAATTATGCTTCCCTAATTGTTCATCTGTACGTAAGATTTCTTTATGATATGCACAGGTGATAGTTTTGTTATAGGAATTACTATGATGTTTATTACTG
Organism: Hartigia nigra; assembly: GCA_031001745.1. Classification (NCBI taxonomy): domain Eukaryota; kingdom Metazoa; phylum Arthropoda; class Insecta; order Hymenoptera; family Cephidae; genus Hartigia; species Hartigia nigra. The sequence continues at coordinate 779,739 of JARPRG010000286.1, forward strand.
CTACTAATTACTTGTACTAAATAATGTTTATAGAATAGAAGAAATGGTCGCAAGAAAAATACAAAACCTTTATTTCTTTCACGGCAATACATTTATTTTCAATGTACGGCAATGTTATTATTCAGTTTAACTTTTTCTACGCATGACATAACAAGATTTTTAAAAAATGATATCCAAGTAAGCCAAATTTCCGTCAAGTCGTAATTTATAATTATCAGATACGACCGTTCGGATTTTGATTTGAGATTTCGGATTATTATTGAAACTGAAACCGGACGCGATCGGGTACCAATATCTCGAAATAGTAGTTTTCTCAAGCAAAAGCAATGGCTTGACTAATCGAAAGGCACGTTGTACAAAATTTCCATGACAATAGTTCTTCAATGAACTCTTACATGTAAAACATCTCCAGCACTTCGTACAAGTTCTTAGAAACTGAGAGAATATTGCGCATGGGTGCATTCTTACGATGAAACCAGAATTCCAAATGTTACGCGATTGTGATTCCTTGAAGACTGGGCCTTAATAATTCTAAGCGTTGGGATTACATCCAACCCGCAAATATAAGTATTAAAACGTCTCGAACCAGAAATCGCACTGTTGCTTCTGGTTTCATAAATAACAGCACATATTTATTGTTCTTAGCAGAGTATTTCTTTACGTCGCTAAAACCTTTCGGAATAACTTTAGACATCGAGAATTAACCTAGGAGAAGATACGATGAATATCAGATGCCACTTCCGTTGGCAGTTCACTAAGGAGAGCATTCCATTCGGTAGGAAAATCTCGCTGAGATGACGTGACAAATTCATTGACGAGTGCCTTAGTCTCTGTGAAAAGTAAAAGTTGATAAGTAACGCTAATGAAAGTACCGGCAATGGTCTACAACGCTTACCATCATCCACGGCTTTTTCTTCACGGAGCACGGTTACTGCGACCTTCTGCAAGGTTTTTACATATGGCTTAAGAACAACATGGCCAGCTCGATAGAGGATAAGGATACTGTTGAAGACAGCTTTATTCTCTTCGAAATCCTCCTTGAGCGGAAGTTGATTTACAAAGACAGGAAAGACCTGATCTAAAGGTAAGATTGCGTAATTTGTTATGATAAGACGCGCAATTGCGCCTACTATATTATCTCGAGCTCCACCATGAGTTTCTTTTGCTATTACACTTGAGAGAGCCTGAAGAATCTCAGGATAGTATCTAAGCAATATTCATTAAGGATTCTTTATCGTATGAAATTATATATTGAACATTATGTGTAAAATGGTCATTCATAAAGGATACGGATATACTGATTCCTTGCCATGAAGTGCAAGTTCTCCAATGCCGTAAATTGCATTGTTGCGAACTTCAGCGCTGGGATCGTTAGTTAGTTTAAGAAACGTTGGAAGAAGTTGAGGTACGAATGTCGCTACAGCGTGTTTCAATCCCGAAAAGCATTCAGAAATTGTGCCGACACCAAAGGATCGTTGTCCTTCTGATCTGTTCTTTTTCTAAAAATTAAATATAAATACAAAAATTCCTACTGATGAGGATAATAATAAACAACATAAAAATATTTACCAACTTATCAAGAAACATTGGCAGCACCGTTTGAAAGTAAAGAGCAAAATCTTCTGGGGCAATTACTTTTCCAAAATTTGACAAAACGTCGCCAGCACATTCTACTAATAATTCGTCTTGTTCAGCCTCAGCCTCTTCGCCTTCTGCATCTTCCTGATCTTGGCACTCAGTTTTTCCTGTCATTACATCTGTTATGCAATTTACTATGGCATCTCTGTGACCTTCCCCAACTAGAACATCTGATTTCAGTTCCTTGAGAAGCTCTGAAAACGCATCAAGAGCAGCAATGGCGACAGTGCGCTCATCATCCAGTCTTATCAATTCTGAAAGCTTCGGTACGAAAATAGACACAGCCTTCAGACTGGCCTGCCTTCCTTCGTTTGTACCAATTTTAGAAAAATTAATACAAAATTGTAGCAGTGCATCGATAGAAGCTTTACGTATATCCTCTTGCGGATAATTAATAAGTTTGAACATCTCTTCAAAGGACTGTTCCAGATATGGTAAAAATGCTTCTCTGTAAGAGTAGTGATATAAAAAATTGTCTTTATATATATGGAAAAAAAAGAGAACTCGAGATTTAAAACAAAAAAGAAAAACACATACTCCGTATACTGGGCAATTTCCTTCAAAGCTAAAACAGCCTCTTCCTTTTCTTCAATGTATGCATTTTCAACACTGTAACCAGCAACATCGTCGTCATCTTCATCTTCCTCGTTATCAGTGTTCTCTATGTCTTCCTCGTCTGCATTTTCGTTATCACTTAGATCCTCATATACAGGAAAAGCAGTGTTCCCGTCATCTTTAAAATGCGGCTAATGACAACAGTAGATCAATATAAATTCTTTACAGTCAAGATACAGCAGTCCTTTGGATAATACGTACAACTATACCCTCGGAACTTTGTATACTGTTTATCATCTGTTCTACAATCTGAGGTAGTGCAAAAGCCATACTCTTCTTCATAACAGAACTGATAGACGCAAAAAGGCCATAGATCGACTTTCTCAGATCTGGATCTTCCGTTTCCTTGAGCAGTTTCATGCCAAACTGAAGTGAACTCTCTGCCAGTGGAGCGAAATGATCATTTCCAATGGTTCTTGCAAGTACACCCAAAGTATCTAAGTATCGAATATATAATTTAAAAAATGGTCAACGTTTTCAACTCTTATTATGCTCACCAACTGCCTGGATCTGTAAGCACATTGTTTCATCCGTTTGCTTCTCAGTTAGGTAACCATTCAGTATAGTGACGATCCTCTCGAAGTAAGGAAGCATGTGTTCCTTACTGGCATTGGCTGCGGCGCCAATTGCACTTAGGGAAAGCTCACGAACATGTACAGGAGTATCAGCTGTCAGAGTCTCAAAAAGTCGTTCCATAAGCATGGGTAAATATGGTAAGAGACTTTCATTAAGGTTCTCGCAGAACATCTCCAGGGCGTAAAACATGCGGTCCACTGATGGAAGTTCTTTTTTCTCTTGTTTGATATGAGTACACACTTGACCAAGGTACTCAAAGAGTACAGGTAATAGCTCAGATGAGTAGCGACTGATCTCTGGTTGCAAATGCTCAGAAAACTGGCCAAGTGCGAATAGCGCAGCATTACGAACAACAGCTGCCTGATCTGTGATACCCTGGCAGATACAGCGTAGAAAGGATTCTAAGTATTTTGAGCGGATGCATTCGGAACAACCTTCAGCTAACACCGCCATTGCTAGGTAGGATGCCTTTTTCGCGTAGATGTCAGTACCTTGCAGACCTGGTTCCACATGCTGTAACTGTGAAGAAACAATGCAGTTACGTACCGACCATTTTCAATATGGACCTTGTCCAAGCTTCTGTTCTATTTTTATATAAATACCAGATGCGGAATGAGTTTTTCTGGAGGTAGATGTAATGCCAAGAGATCTAGAGTCTGTGTGGCACAGGTCATAGGTGTGTTGTCCTCATTATCCCCGCTAAAGTAAACCTCATCAGTTTCGTCATCAGGTGGTGTGGACATCAGTGTAAAGAGCATGTCTAGAATTCAGTACTAAACAAGTTTATTCTCCTAGAAATGATAACGAAATTTACAAGTTACAAGCTTACCAATTATAGGTTCAACCATCTTGTGTTTAACGATGGCTTTTTTTTTAGATCTTGTTAACCAGCCTATAAAGTCTACGGCTTTGACTCTCAAGGCATCATCTAAGGATTTGTTCCCAGCTATCGCAAGGCACATCCCAATGAGAGGTTTAACGTGGGGTGATATGACTGCAACTGCATTTTCACATAGTTCATCTAGAAGTTCGAAAGCCTCTACCGCCTGATCCTCATTTGCTATAGCTAGAGCTTGAATTGTGTTCATCACTTGCGGCATCATTTGATGATATGCATTCACCATCTAATTATCAGTTGTTCAATTGAGAATGTTCACTATATGGAATGATAATAGGAAATGATATTAGAGTTGTTTAGATACATACATTTTGGTCTCCTTCTACTAAAGGTACAAGATGCAGCATTGTCTGAAGAATATAATGTGCCACAGGATTTCCTAAATTCTGAAGGCTGTTAAGTGTGTTTCCAAGTAGAAAAACAATGGATGACATATGCGGTAAATAAGCATCAGGTGACACTTCAGTCATCGTTGATAAAGTATACATTCCTAACTGGAATGAAAATAGTATTTTTATACTGTAAGAAGATGGAATTATTTTTTCTTACTTCCTTGTCAGCTAAGTTCTCACTAGAAACAAGCTGCTGGACAAATTGAAGAACTTCAGGCCAACCATTGTTTGGTAGTTCGTGTTTCACAATAGTTCCAACTAACTGAGTTATTGCATTTTTCACAAATCTCTCTTGTTCATTTACCAAAGCCTGCAAAGTATATATTTATATAAAATTACTTTTAATAACATGAAAAATACTAATTTTAAATGTTTATTAAAATCATAAACATGCCTGTAGTATCACAGCTTTCAGTTCAGTTCTGATGTGTTCTGGCAATTTCAACCAATGCTTTCCTTTATTATGGCGCTTCCGCAACAAAACAGCAGCATACTGTCTGATCTTTTAACGCAAAAAAATTAATTAAATATTAAAATAAGCCTTATATACCAATACAAGTACAATTTCATACCTCAGCATTAGGTGATGAAACAACAATCTGACATAATGCAGGAGTACTCTCTGGCTTTTTGAAAGCCTCTCGAAGTTCAGCAGTACCCTAGAAAAATTCATAAAATAAGCAATTGCAATTTATGTCAGGTGATAAAATATTAATAAAACAGTGATCCCTGATCATCTGCACATTACAAACGGTCATGCATCTTTCTCACTAGAATATATAACATGAAAAGCAAAATTCCATTGACCTCATGGCTAGACTCGGCAGAACGTTTACGCCGCTGCGAACACGTGTCGTCGACATAATACGTTAATTACTTCAAAAAACTATTATTTGCACCAACCTCTTGTATTATGGCATTGTCGGCAACCAGGAGCTTAAGCAGAATTTCCTCCATGACGAATTATCGTATGTTAAACGTTCAGTCAAATACTCCAATAAAGAAACCGGGTGCTGGCCGTCCGTCGGCGAACGTGACGTACCGTGACGTAAAATAAATTGTTCAATTCTGACGAACAGAATCGGGATGAAGCGCATGCGTTACAATCGTACAATTCTATATTAAATTACACCAGTCCGTATGTAATTCTACGTAACAGATAATATTATTCTGAATATACAAAAAACACCGTGCTGATCTAAAATGGCGAAGATAAACTGTAAGAGATCGCCTTTTAGAAGTATTTACACAGTAAATGGACCATTTTCTAATTCTAGTATTTTCAGAGGTATCGTAATCCTTAGACAAATTCTAAGTATAGACTGTACATGTAAAATCTGTAGAGTCGACTGAGTATGAAATGAATCAAGTATTACCGACTCAGACGTACAGGCCAGACGACGACAGCATTTCTTTATCGAAAGATCATACAGCAGTTCTTTTTCTTAGTATGTTTTATTATATACAGTCGGTACGTAACTCCCATGGTTAATTCTACCCAGAAGAAAAGTTTTTTTCTCTTCCATTCAATTTAGCTAAAGCGCACTTATCCGGGGCGTAGTAGTAAGTTCCTTGAAGTTAAAATGGGTAATTTGTAAATGTTTAATGAGAGCCTGTTTACTACGGGAGGGGAATAATATACAATAGTAGTGAAGCTTTTTAATGATACACACTGTAGAGTGGTTATACGTGGCAGACATCGTCGAGCCATACTGTCTGCTGGACTAGTTATGTATGTACGTACGAGATTCCTAGGTCGTCTAATTTCATGGTTGGATATAGTATACACAATGTATATCATGGGAGTATCAAAATCTCACAGCTGTAAAATATCCTCAGGTCATTAAATTCTCAAACGCATTACGAACTAGCTGTATATCACTGTAACATTAAATTACATATTTTTTATTAGTTATTTAGCTTTAATCGGCGGCACGTAAATAGTGCAACTGTGTAAAAGATACAAAAATTTGACGGTTATATATATATATATATATATATATAGTGCACTATTTGCTAAACTTTTACTTGTTCCACAAATAGCAAACATTCATATTCAGTCGTCATGCATTCACAGCAAGATTTTATGACATACTCTGGTTCTTCTGAAAATCTTTTGTATTGTGTGGGTATTTCATCCTCATGTGTTTCACTTGAAATATACAAAAGTCATATACATGCTACATTATACCCCCTTAATTTAGCATTGTCTGATACATTATATTCCCCGTGTAAACCCCTTAGTAAAACATCTAGCATAAATAAGTAAAAAGACAGGCAAATAAGCACGGGGCCACATTCAGCCTCGCGTTATCCTTCCTTCCCTCGTCCTGTGGGTTTTCTCAGGGCAGAAATAACTAACCGCCACGAGTCGAGTCACCGATCAAGAGGGAATAGTGTGCAACGGATACCAAATAAGTTCAGGGAGTCTGAAAATACTTTTGAAAATTTCATTGGAATTTTCGCGAGATAGGTGTGGCGATTATCTACTTGGTATGATTGTTTATTCTTGGCCCGCAAAAATCCGCGGATCCATTCGTTCTCGTTCGAGCAATCACGTTTGGGAAGATGGAAGAGGTAGAGAATTTTTCTTGTTGGTAAGAAAAAGCATCAGTTTCCAGAGCCTTTGAATTTTGACATTTTCGAAGACGGAGGCTGCGCAGTGTAAGTCGCAGGCCGTTTAAACTCGCTTCGTCTAGCTTCGCTTCGGGTAGTTTATTATTTTAGAGCGAACCCCTTCCTTCCAGGTCTGCAGCTCTCTACTCTCTCTTCTTCTTTCCGCCTTCTATCTTTTTCTCTCTTCCTTCTTCTTTCTCAAGCTCATCCCTTGATCATTCGTTCTCTCCTTCTCTTAACTATTCTATAGCATCTCTCTCTTCCGAATCTTGAGATAATGCAGTCTTCTTGTTTCTCTAGATCCGCAGCTATTTTGGAGTTAGCCATTTCTAAGGATATTAAAGGATTAATCATCCCCGGGCGAAAGACGCGTATTCGAATGAAAAATTTCCTTCATTATTCTTGGAACTTTTCATACAAGTGCCTAGGTCGTGATCAAGAAAAGAAAAATATTCAAAATATAATTTTTTATCCAGCATCCGTAATATTATATGCATAGACTGTACTGAATATTTATATATAAGAGTACATTTTTTTGAACGTTCAAAAGCTAAAAACAGGAAAGGACATTGAGGATAAATTCATGAAGATACCTAATAGCGAGTGGATAGTAAGAAATTGCGTTCTCGAATGAAGACCTTATGGAAGATGGTACGAAGACAGTGAAGAGCTGTCAACATGATCGTTGAGTGACTCGGCTTGCACGTCGTGGATGCATTCATAGCTGGAGACTCCGAGCAGCATTCCAATTTCAAGTCCAGAAAGAATTATGCACTCGCTGTACTCGATGTGCATATTTCTGTAATAGGAATTCCATTCCAACAAGAGGACACCGTAAATTTATAGGAATTGAGTATGCAAATCAATGAAAGTCACATGTGGAGGTACTTGCAAATATCAGATGTATATAGTATAATCATGTACTAAAGAGATCCCCATATATAGTGCAAGTATCTCACAAGGGTAATGTCTGCGCTCTGACAGAGAATCAGTAAAAAAAGAAATTAATGTGAAATTAATGTCAGTTATGAATCTGTTTCATATAAGCCGACACCACATGCGCTCAGCCGTTCCGGGATGGATCGTAGATGGTCGAATTTATTATAAACAGTCGTTCGCCGATTCGTGGACTCGTCTCGAGGCCCCTCACACTCATTCAGAAGAATTTGCAATGAAGATAATGCAGTGAAATTGCTATCAGTCATACAAATAATCGACACGTAATTATTTGTTTATATGGATTTGGATGCTAAAGAGAGAATGATTGTAGAATCTTAAAAACTGGGGAATCCTCTGGGATGATGATTCTATAGGAATTTCCCTATGAACGATACTTCCTAACTATGATAAGAGATTAGAGAATGCGGTATGCTCCGATTCTGTCACTCCTATTTTGGCAGATGAATCAATTAGAACGAGTCTCTAACCGAGCGATGACAGTATTTTTGTGGTTACGTGAATAACGTAGAATCCCAGCAAACACAAAGTAATAGTTTCATGTCAGCAATGTTACAATTTTCTACTCAGAGAAATAACAGGTATGTACATGAAGTGTTTTATAATTGCATATTTGAGCAGGAAATTTTAACATTGCCAATATGTATTCGGTTATATTTGCTGGGATGCGTGAATCTCAGATTATCTCCATTATTAGTTTCCGTGCACATGTGCGTAGTACTCGCAAGGAAACCGGTGGACCTGGTGTATCCTTTTTTTGGAAAAAGAATTTTTTTTACGACAGGGTTTTGTAATCTAGAGACATACAAACATTTCCTTTTGTTAGTCCACGGTCAAAATCTGCTAGCAATATGTTGCCCGACGATACCAAAATGCATTAGAAAGGAAAAGTGCTTTAGTACTCTAATATTACGTAGTATAAAGTACACGAGAGTATTTAAAATATTTGTTTACAGAAATATCAAGGAATCGTCACCATTCGCATAGAGGATGCAGTGGCTCCGCACAGTCTGGCAATATCTTCGTAATTTCCTGACCGTTGACAATCATGAATTGGTGGTCGCACGTGATGACGTTGTCGTCACCGTAAAATCCATTTCGACCTAGAAACTTGACTACGTAATTATGACGAATGGATCACGAATGTTTATAAGTTTTACGAGGCGCACGTTCAAAATGTCACGTCGGACCATGACCTTTGAATCTAATCTACAACTACGCTGTTTAAACATCATAAGGATATGGAATAAAAGTTATCGTGGTTACAGGAATAATAAAAATAATTGTATATCCGATCAAGACGAAATTTTCTTAGCAAACGATATTTAATTCTACAGACTTGCCTAATGACTACGCTTAAATTAATAACGACATTAATTAGTACTCGTTCATAAATATAAATAGGACGTTTATAGGATAGATATACTACCCTAACTCATTAAGACTATCGTACGAATTTGTAATACGTATTTTTGAATCTTCTTTTATTTTCTCTTTTTTTTCCCGCTTCTTTGCACGATTCCTCATCGTGAGATCCGGATTGTATTGATTTACTCGTTCAGGTGTGATAATAGCCAGTTATTAGTTATCTTCTTTTTCTCAATTTCAATCACATGGTGTACTTGATCTGATCATAGAACATTGTTGTAGGTGGTGGTGTCGAAGTGTGAACGTTGGATGGTACCGTGCAGGGTATACTGGGTATACTTAAACCACCCAAATTGCTTAAGCTTAATGAGCCTAGAGAGCTTAGAGAGCTTAACGTCACAGAAGCTGGAGGATGACTCAGGTAAGATGATTTCCTCTCGACGAGTCCACCACCGGAACTATTTGAACTCGAACTCGAACACTGCATTCTCATACCTGCAATTGAAGTGACATTCAATCTATTACTCATAATTATAAGTTTTTTAAATATCTAAACGATCATTTTTCGTTGGGACCACACATATTAAAAAAAAGCGTACAAGCGAAAGAAAAGTCTCGCGATAAGAATCAGTCCTTGTAGGTACGATAAATCCGAAACCTCCGGCAGCTCTCAAGTAGTTGCTCTTTCAAGTAGGTACTTCACTCTAGTTCTTTCTTTCCTCTTAATCCTCTCTTTTTCCCTTTAGATAGAACTGCTCTTCTTACTTCCTATACTACATATATGTACGTCATACCTCAAAAGCTTCTCTATAGATTTGCCCAGGTTTCCTCTAGCAATTTATTATAGACGCCAGCATATTTTATATCGATATTTCGGATTATAAAGATGGACAGTGACGATCGACAGATAAGAGGGTCTGGCAAACTTCATTATTCACAAGCTCGGTAAATTTATGCTTCCGACATTAATTCTTTATTAATCGCTGTTTGGTTCGCCAATTAATTGCCTTCGTCAGTTTTTGAGAAACATAAGTAAATAAATATATCTTAAGATTCCACGTGAGAAATTCCAAAGCTATCTCGTGCGTAGTAAAATCCATGAGAGACGGCCTCATGTCTGACTCGTGATGCTACCAGCTTCACTGCAAGCACGATTAAGCTGAGGCAAGACGAGCGATGCTGAAGTTAACTGAAAGCCGTCGAGATGCACGAGGAAGACGACGTGTGTGGTCCGGGTAAGGCTGCCAGTCAAAATCTCTCACGGACTCAAAGGCCGTAAGACTAATACGTATACGGCGCGCGCGGCAGCTCGACTTTTAACGGGACGTGTGCGCCGCATGGTTCAGAAGCAGAATATGGGTACCGTAGAAACCATGGAACCGCTGGTTCTGCACGAATACGAATTGGGATCACGTAGTATTACAGAGGCATCGTGCCAGAAATACACCGCCCCTCGAAACCAAGAAGAACGAAGAATAAAGAGAGTACAGTGGCGGTATAAAAGGCAGCTAAAGGATTCATCTGATTTATATAGGCACAATAGGATTATTCAATGAGAATAATTAACCCCGAAATTTAAACAATTTTTTATCATTGATTATATACCCGATATATAGATTCAGGATACCTGGTACAGGTTCCTATTGGTCTCGCGTACTGGGACCGTAAAATTCTTTGAAAATTTATGAATAGCCAAGAAACCTTTACGACTCTCCGTTCGGTGTAGTAGATTAAAGAACATCGTGTTTATCACGCTCGTAAATATTTGGGCGATAAACGGTTTGAGATCGCACTTAGTACAGAAGTTGGAAAGAAAGTGATGTATTCTCTAGGTTTGTGTTTCAACAAATTCGATATCGGTACCTTAACCCAATCGTTATTATTAACGTGATTTTTACGTATAGATAAAATTTCTCTTGGTCAGTCAATGTGTAGCTGATGGTATGTTAGAGAGTGAAAAAATCAAAGGTTAAGGGATCTTTCGTGGGTGTATTCGTGGTCGTCCCGTAGATCACGAGGGCGCCTCCCTGCGTAACAACGGTTTAATAGCTCTGTAACGTTTTAAAAGGTCCCGTTCCAGTTCTTCACGCTAAATTAATCTCACGCCGATGGGATGGGACGTATGTAGTCGTACAGAACGGTCTGGTACACGTGTTAAGTTACGACTTACGACCTCACGACTGGCTTGGGCGTGACAGTCGTGTCACCTCGACTAATAGGCCCTGTCATCTGCCTCTGACTTGGTATTCTGTCTTAACTACTGCCCGAATGCACCTACGAAAGCGTTCGAGTTTCAGACTCGTGACTTTTAAATGCATTAAGTGCAGGCGATAACGAGCAAATCGTTTAAGGCTCTTGATCAGCAAGTTTGGATATCTTGAGAGAGGATGAAGATGCTAGAGGAAGGTCAGGAGAAAAGATCTGCGAGGGAAACACAGGATGATCAATGGTCAATTTGTAGAGTTAGATATAGACTTAGTAAGGATGAGGATATACCTGGTGCAGGTATCAAAGTCCTCGCAGCTGGTTAGCACGTGGATCGATATTGACGGATGGGGTTTGGAAACAATTTTGAAAAAAAAAATCGTCGACAGTTTCATATTACACGGACCGGCGCCCAAAAGCTCATAAACTGTCTCTGATTTTCCAGATGGCCCCTTCGTGCAGTCACGAGTCCTTATAGGTCTCGTGGACCTTCTAGGTCTCTGAGCCTGTACGTCAACACGTTTTCCAAGGCGTCGTGTATGCCCACCCACTGCTACCCTTTCAACATATTTTTTCGAGTTTTCCCTTGGGATAACCTGCTGCCCTAAATGATATACATCTCTTTCGTTCATCAGGTTGGATATTCAAGGATATGGATACTTAAACCCCATGCGAACAGGTGGTTCTCTGTGAAATTTAACAAATGACAAACTTACCATGATCAGTTACTGGTGTATGACAGCCACTATGAGGCGAGTTCATGTTTCCTATTGGACTGGCTGAACCTGGCTGCGATTGCATTCCCTGCATGCCGTTAGCTTGCTGAACATTTGTATTAGCATTGACAACATTCCCATTGTTGTTTCCTGGCGCAGGAAGGCCATAACCCGTGTAATAATCCTGATGGGTTGAACTGACCGGTGTTGGAGGATTGGAACCATTTCCCTTATAGCTGCTCATCATCGGCTCATGATCGTTTTCAGGCTTATAGCTGATTTCTGGATGATGATCCTTGGCAGAGGGCTGAAATCCTTCAGAGGCTCTATATGAGGGTATTGAAGAGGCTGAGGTTTCACCAGGGTTCCTGTAGGGTGGCTCATTCTTAAACGTGATCTCTCCGGCAGCTTTATAAGCTGGTGGCACTTCCCCGTTACGATATAGCGAACTCTCTCCGGTCTTATAAGTGACTTCAGTGGTCTTGTAGGTCACTTCAGCAATTGGTGGAGCTTTGTATGGTGTCTCAGCGTATCCCCAATCCGCAGTCATTCCCGTGCTAGGACCATACATGGCATAATCCTGATAATTTTGATACTGATTCTGATAGCCATTAGCATACTCAACACTTCCACCGAGATTCTCGTAGCCTGGAGCTTGTACACCTACTCCTACCCCGACGCCAACGCCGACCGGTGTACCACTGGCGAAATACTGAGAGTACTGAGGCTTCAAGGCTTGACATTTTCTTCGAAATCCTCTAGGTCTTCTGCGGAAGCTACCTTCCTCGAACATAAATTCACTTGCTGGATCAATTGTCCAATAATGTCCCTTGCCAGGTCGTCCCAGACCTTTTGGAAGCTTAATAAAACACTCGTTCAGGCTCAGGTTGTGTCTTACTGAATTCTTCCAACCCTGATAAGCACCTCTAAAGAAGGGGAACCTCTGTTGGAGGAAGGTATAAATTTCTGAGAGTGTCAAACGCTTTCCAGGACTAGACTGAATCGCCATGACGATCAGGGCGATGTAGGAGTACGGTGGTTTCTCTTGACGACGCGCACCAGGTTTCCGTGGAGTTTCACTGTTTGAATTGACCATTAGTGGATCCAAAGTTTGAGTCTGTGGTATAGATGAGATCACACTTGTATTTCCACCACTACCACCACCACCGCCGCCACCGCCACCGCCGCCACCGCCACCGCCACCACCGGTACCCGAGCTGTTTCTTCCGGATGCTGAATGAGAATGAGGATGTTGATGAGAATGAGGATGTAAATGCGACGGCCCTGATGGAGGCGGCGGTTGTTGTTGCTGTTGTTCTTGCATTTGTAAATTGACTGTCACCTCCACCTCATTCTTCATGATCACCGAGCTACCGTGAAGTAAAATCTTGAAGCTAGTATCTCTTCTTTGTTATATTTAATGATAAACGTTCCACTGTAAACTGTCTGACACAAGTGTTCCAGATGATAATATTTAAAACCGATTCAAGAACATAATTAGATACTATCACTGTTACAAAATTGGTACACTTATAGAAAATTGCAAATAAAAGAAACTGCTATTCTTTAAATCTCAATGTTATAACCAGGGACAAAATCGAACTTTGAATATCGCGGATTTTAAATATATCGAGATCGATAGCTCAGCTATAACAAAGCTTGAAATGTCCGTGAAATATTTACGGCGTGGCAAACATTTATTCGAAATCGTAAGCACACTCGGACAATGGTTTATAATTATTTATATACCGACTGGATAAATTGTTTGCACTATCTTCTCCGGGTTAATTATTTAAGTTCGACGCGGCGGGGTTCGTAGAGGCGACTGGCTGCTGCGTAAGTGTTTCAGCTTTACTAAAGTTTAGCTTAACTCCGCGATGCTGTCTTCGTGTGTGGACGTAGGTGGTGGCGAGGCGGAACGCTTTATCCTATCATGGAACTCTAGAACCTCGTATGGGAGGAGCTTCGATTCGAGATACAGTCATCCGGCGACCCCTTTAGTCTTACAACGTTGTATTGCGTTATACATACGATCCTTTGAATGAACTTTCTTCCATTGTATATTAACTGTAGCACAATGCATTGTTCAAGTATATTAATCCAGTCGTCATCGAATTTATAGATAAAGCGTTTAATGAATCTTCCTGACAGTAAATTAAAATTATGAAGAAGCAAATAGTTGAGTACAGATCAATGACATAATCAGACTCGTCATTGTTCGGCTGAAGTGGAAGTTCTTCTATTGTAGTACAAACAAACATAGCTATGCACGGGGAGTTTAAAAGCTTTGGATAATACAAAGAATTCTATAGACAGGTACTTACTCGTCACGGTATTGTAACAAACCTATTGGAAAATATAAAGAGCATCAGTATAGGCTTGAGTATCGGTGCTAAGATTAGTCATGAGGGAGAGAAGTTGAAGAGAGATTGGTCCAGGACGGAGCCAACGAAATCTCCTGGATGAGCTCCGCCTACGAAGGTACCTCCTTCGTGGGAGTATGTGGGTGTATTTCGTATCCACAATCCTTTTCCTTTCTGTCAGCATCCCCTAAAAATGAATCACCCTATACTCCTGTCTGTGGTATAAGCTCCTCCCAAAGGTGAATAAAATAGATTAGGCAAAAGATTGTAATATATTAAATTTTTAATGTTATTCGAAGGTGTTATCGATTATTTAAAATCAAATATTCTTAGTTATACGCCCTTATCTAGAGTCTGATTATTTGTAAAAGGCAATCCCTATGTTTGGACCTCGTTCATCGTCAAGTCTGCAAAAGAATCTATCAGCTAAAGTGTTTACTCGTTCTAGTACGTGATCTGATATCATGTGTCAATACTCCTAAAGAATGATGACACTGTCATCATCTGATATTCTTTAAGCTCATTAGCATCACGCTATCCTTATCAAATATGCTGCGTAATTATAAATTGTTCCAAGGGAATCGAAGCTTTGTCCTTTGCTAAGCCCATGCTTGTCTATTAAAAAAAAAGTAGATAATTTAATGTCACCATCCTTTCCCAACGAGGTGACTGTGGGGGCTCGAGTCTTGCCTCTTGGGGCCATGAATTCTCAAGAAGTTTGTTTGCCTTGGAGCAAACGACGTGACGAAAGAGACGCGACACGGCCATCTTGCTTGTGTCTTCCTTCAAGCAGATCCTCACGAGTCTGCATTGGTAGCCTGCAGGATTCAGCTTTCTTCCTTGTCTCTTGTTTTCTCCTATCCTTCTTGACATTTTGACTGGCCTAAGAATCAATTTCTAGGCAGACACTTGTGTTAGTGGAAGGATATCCTTGTTGATGATTCCCATACAAATCTACACCTTCTTTTGGAAGAATGTACACGTACGGTGGTCATAGGTTATCCAGGACGAGACACTCGTGTTAATTTATTGAGGACACAGTCTCAGTAGGAGCTCTCGTAGTTTAAGGGTTGAAAGTGGACGGTCGAAATCGGGACCACCCTTCAGAGATAAAGATATTAGGGCTGCTGTTTACCGTTACCTCCTCAGCCTCGAGAGTTTCTGAACTCTCATGACGTTTCGTGCGACAACCTCAAGTGTCTGTATCAACCCCAAAATACGCAGAGATCGGGACGAAGAAGATAGCTGGGAGCCCATTTTGAGGTTTGGATGCTTTTTAGAAAAAATTATGACCTTCAAGTCCAGTCAGCCAATCCCCTTTGCTATTTTTCCAGAATCTAACGACCAATCTAGGAATGACTAAAACCAAAAATTGATTCATTATCAAGAAGATGAACTCTAAAATAAGTAACTCTTCAAAAAGAAACATTATTATTAGACCACCCGAAAGCTACACGTGTCTTCCTGAAAACCGCAGACCGGAACCAGAGTTTCTTCAAGATCCTTCATCAGATGAAAACCCAAACTTGTCATTATGTATACAAACGCCAGGAGCAGGGTCAAGTACTCGGTGCACAATTTTTTATAACTTTGAGTAGTCCATGGTCCATTTAAATTGAAGAATGAAATCTAAAAAGGTATGAAAGAAGTTCAAGAAACCAAGAAGACTACCGCAAGCCAGTAAGATAGAGTTGAAGCTGTGTGACTCTGGGAAGCACGTGAAGCTACGCTGCGAACGGCGGCCACCCAGGCGGCCATCACACGCGCCGACAAGATGCTCTGTTTACACGATACAGTAATTTTATACCGCTGTCGTACGCATGTTAGATACCTACATTCGTATATCCTCAAGGAAAACCAGTGCACGTGAATAAAATACCTGTACAGATATTTACTCTTTTCGAGGAGGCGTTCAGGAATCAGGACCACAGGGTTGGGACTCATGAATAGCAGGCGTGATTCTGTAAGCATACAGGTAGAAAAAAAGGTTACCAGGTAAGATCCGCCCTGTAAAGTGTCTATAGGTTGCTAGCTTCTGGGGATTGGATTTCAAAGTGTCCCGAGGGAGAAGATGAGACAAACGGGGGAGTAGCTAAAGTGTGTTGCGCGGAATGGCGACCACGTGCGTATACCACAGTATACGAATCTCTTTCTAAAGTGCCGATTGTTTGGTGAAAACACCGTTTAGGAATCTTGTAAGGCGAGTACGGCATATTCCAAACGAAGTAGGTACGAACCATAGAAAATGGTCAGTGTTTTCTTTGAGCACCGTTTAAGACCAGTCAAAACAAAAGCTTCGTGATCATTATCCTGGACACTAATCAAATTCCATTCATCGTTTGAATCAGCGCAATTTCATAAAACGGCATGTCAATGATTTGTCTCTTATCATGATTCATCTCTCAGACAACCTTAGTAAACAAATGATTATTATAGATATAAAAAAAATAAGTCAAATGATTTTTCGAATTCCTGAGCTTGCTCCAGTATCGAAAATATCTTCCTATGGATTGTAAAGCAAGGCCACCTACGAATTTCTTGAATCACACGTTCCTCTCTGCCATCGATTCTCTCAATTCCTGCTGTTCGCGTCTATACGCATGTAGGAACACGTCTGGACAGTGTTTCTTTTGCGCAAGATGTCGGCCGTAGCGAATGAGCCAGCCAGTGAACGGATCCGAACCCGCTCTCAAAATAAGACCTGTTTATCCGCTCATGCGGCTATTTCGAAAGCTCGCAAGTTCTTCGAATGAACACCTATTTCAACTGAAAAGTACCATTGCGCGATTTTAACTCCCTAATCTATCCAACTCTCTCACACTGAACATTTTAAAGACTATCTAATTTTGAGATTAGCCAAAATTAAAAGCTTTATACAACTCCTGCAGGCAAAAGCTGATACCATAACACTTGATCCTGCATACAGAGTAGTATAGAAGTCAGGAGAAGATTTTGACTTCCAAACGGCAACCCCCGTCGAGCACGTTGTTTACGCACCGGGTGTACCCTACTTAATCCGGTATTTTAGTGTTTAGATTTTGACTACCGCAGGGGGTTGTACTGAAAGAGTTTCTCGAGTAGTAACGATGCCATGCAACTGGAATCTTTGCGCTTAAATGTATAAATTGACAGAAACTGGCTAGTATATAGCTACTAGATACCTTGCTGTACTCTGATCTCTCTGCTGTAAATATTAGGAGATCCAGAAGTACCATTACGTGCTGATATTGCTCTACGATGTAGCTGACCCAGTTTAAAATTGTTTACGTAGAAATTAGTGTACCTGAATAATCATTGGTACTTACTCTTATGCCACTTTGAAGGGTTGCGAACACATCGACCTCGTTCGCTGCTATGTCTACCTCATCGTAATTTTATACGAATGCGACGAGTATACAGGGTCTAAACAATTTACTTAGCAGGACCGCAATGTTTAAACCATTCCCACCGACCTTAGCTTACTCCGTTTCGGTTTGGTTTAGCCGTTTAGGTGTAGCTGTTCGGCTGTATCGTTCGGTCTATTCACCTCGCTAGTGCGTTTCTACACTTTTATAAACTCCTTGCGGTTTCGTCACTACCATCGGTTCCTCTATTCCTATTTTTTCAATTTTAAATCGAATAGTGGATTTTTTCTCTGTTGTATCATTACATTATCGAGATATACCAGGGATCCAAATTATAGTGAAAATTCTTCACAAATTCGCATAACCCGAAAACTTTCTCACAAGGAGATACATTTTAATGAATTTTTACATTCCCGTTGTTTGCAGTTATAATAGCAAATATATTTACCAATACTATAAGCAAATATATTTACCAATATTATAAGCCTGCTCAGGAAGTACGTATCCATGATATTGTTATAGTGAATCAAGCAATCCGCGAAGTGAAGGGGCATTTCACGAGATATTGGCAGCTACGTCCTAACTGGTACGTCGTGTAGCGCAGATGAGGGCAGCTGCGGCCATCTTGCCAGATCAACTTAACGGCGTCGTTAAGCGTTAACGACCGTTTGTTAGAATCTTCGGACTACCGGAATAGAATGCTACCCGTAAGCTTCTGTGCACTGCTATAGTGTACCAGTATAGGACACGCAATTGTGTCTAATAAGTTCAGCGAATAACAATGAAAAATAAAAACTTTCCTGGACGTCAGGACGAATTGCATCAGCAGTTTTGTCGGCAGTCAATAGTGCAACTTGTACCTTTCTAGAGGTGTCACTTTCAAAAAGTTGTTTCGAGGGTAGTTTAACGTTAGTTTACGATTTTCACTGGTATCCTCCAGATCATATTCCGTCCGTAGCAGGAGCCATCTTCCACGAAACTGGTGTAGCAGACCGGAAGTTATAAATCTTAACTCTTTCCTCTGGAATAATCGACGAATATCTATCGTCCCCGGCGCCATAGTGTAGCGGCATCGCATCAGTGCTATCTGGCGGACAATACGTTCCCCATTGTGCCATTGTTTACAAAACGAAGTATCGTTACGAGACTTCGGACGTGAACCATCTGCTTGGACTGTCCAAAGAGAAGTTGATACCAAAAAATTTTCATCCTTTGAGGTATAATACTTGAGGATGTGGTACATAGAATTGACATGGAAATCATACTTACCATTTTGCGAGTATGATAAATATGATATGAGGAGAATGACGTTAGCAGAGTTCAATAATAAATTTTGGATTTCTATATTGCTGAATGCGTACACAAAGATTTTATTGTTGTTACTTGTTTTTATAGAATTGTCAGTATTAGCATTGAATGTATGAAATTGCGTGGCGTCTTAATTCTTTTTATGCTTTCGATGTTCACACGGATATTTTCACAGATTTACAGTCGTATAGTAGCAAGTGGTCGATTATCTGGGATTAGGTCCACAAGCTTGTGCGAAAATATACAGTGTGGCATCCACGGTTTATCTTTGCGTTTCATCTCTTATTTTATAGCGAAGCAACGTGTTCTATCATACGTCAACCTAGGATAGATCAGGAATTATGTATCACGGTGGATTATATTATATTTTGTTAGTGACATCATAAGAGACTGTGCAGGAAGGTTTGAATAAGTTTTCCATTTCTTATTTAGAACTACATGAACTTTTAATGACAAGGATTTAAATGCCTATTTGCTAATAACTTCCTATGGCAATATATGAATGAGACCTATGGGATTAGAAAGTGAACCATAGATTGTTAATTTATCTTTACTTCGTATAGTCCTATCGTGTGTAGATAATTGAGTGGAAGTCGATAATTACTTTTCATGAACGCTTTCAGATAAAATAGCGTACTGTTACAATTTCAAAAGGTAGGTATGACTCAGTCGCTAAGTTACTCTCTGTAGGGTCTTGAAACTTCTTTACCGACAGCCGAGACATACCCACTGGCTGTTCATTTCGTTTAGTGAGAAAAACTAAACGAGGCCGCTAGTAAACAGTATATTTGATATTAACTTACTTTTAACGTTATTAGCTTTATTACGCAATAAATAATAGACATTTCATTGTTCATGAAAAATATGCAGATTGATATATTTTTTCTACGAACGAAAAATAAGGAAACTACTATATGTTATTAGTTTTTTATTCATATTTTGTAAACGGCAGAACAAAGCCGATCGATAAAAATATACTTTTTAAACGAAAAATGATCTATATATACCCGATTAATTTAAAATATTAAAAGTTTTCATGGATACTAACAAATTCTTTCAGTCATATTGCTGCTAAACCGCAATAAAATTACACTTGTTAAGTAGAACAATACTATTCCTCATAACGCGATTATTCAATTGGTATTTATTGAACTATTATTTACAACAAATAATTACATTAGGAGCTGAAAGATCGTAACTATAAAATCTTGCTTTGATTGTCATCTTTTATAGTTTACTTAGTAAACCACACACTGTCGTATAAACTCCATCTTCATGTATTATTATGTATATCATGGCAAGTTGTACATACAAGTCCAAGGAGCTATACGGTGAGACATGGCTATCATGTCGGATACTTAAACTCTTTATCCTAGACTAAATAAAAACATTGTTTCACTCCCTTGTCCCGACCTATACGCCTGCAGATTTCGTATATTTTCTGAATCAATATTGGGTTCTCTGTGTAGTTAGGTATAACAGGTAGCTTGATATCAGCACGTTTCACTTGTTTTCCACTGGGCGCACATATGTGTCGTTCATCAGTCGTACACATTGCGTTTTAATATTTTTCAAAGAAACTCAATAGAATAATCCATATTGAGATCAAGATCTTGAAAAATATACACCTCTTCCTGGTGCCAAAGTACTCTCACTCGTATAAGCAAAAGAGCCAGAGACCCTAAAGCTCAGAGACCCTTTTAAAGGAGAGAACCATCGCCTGTCGGCAAGGTGATTCTCTTAGTGAAATAATGATCGACGAAAAATAATCAAGTGCTCGAAGTGTCGGCACAATTAACATAGCTGGCAGTAAAATTGAAAATTTATGCGTATACAGGACACGTTCTTTGTAAATGGATGGCACGTCTTTCTACCCGTCCAATGAGTTTATAGGTACTTTACAAAAAAACCCTCGAGATTTGTACACCAACACTTGAGATTATTGGAAGCGAGTTGCCTGAGTTGATTTTGTATTTCTTCACAGCAATGTGTGGCGAGAGTGTCAATATGTTGAAGGTACAGGATACTTTAAGACAGACTGAGTTATTTAACAAAGATTCATACTTATTGAAATTGTTCTAATCATCAGACTGCAACATTCTACTGGAAGGACATTTGTTTCGGCTTAGTACCAACTTACCTGAATGGACAGCTCATCTTCGACAGTCACCGACATCTGGAAGGACTTAAAATGCATGCAGAATTTTTCCTGAGTCCGTCTGAAGACCTGGTTGTACGTACTTCCATCCTTACGTGCGTGAACCTTCACAGCTCGGATATAAGATTGGAAACGTCAAGAAGTGCACAGTGGTCACTAGGTGACAAAATCTCGACGGCTTCGACTTGCTAATTCTACCTTTCGTAGATTAACCTGGTGAAATCCTTGAAGATTAAATCCCAACCGAATGGCGCCACCAGTTAATCCGATATACCAGGGAATTCTTGCTAGAGGGAGGGAGAGAGAAAGAGAGAGATACTGGGAATAAAGGAAGATGGTCGATGAGAGTTAAAGGAAAAAAGTGGTAAGGGAAGAGAAAGATACATAAACTACATTAGAATTTAGTATATTGCCCTAGATTACTCTTAAAGTCCGTTCCTGCATATAGACTTTGGATTGACGTTGAGTGATCTTGAGATCTTTCCAGCACTACTGCAGGAACTGCAGGCGTGAGCTTTTGCACTCATAGTGGAGGAAGTGTGACGTTCCAGGGCGGTGTGAAAGGAAGGAAGGAAGAGAGGAGGGAAGCGTGGGTCGTCGAAGCGCAGCCAGAGAGTCGATAGTGACATCAAAGGGGAGCGACAACGGATATGCGTAAACCTTTGCGAATGCCGAATACCCGAATGCAACCCGTGACTCGTTCTTGGGAAAACTCATCAAAGACTCGCGGACGGATAAATGTAAGCGACCGTTTAGCGAGAAGTCGTCGCTAATTTTAATTACCGGCTGATTTATGTCTTAATATTCTAGTCCCTCAGGTCCATCGGTCCTACGCAAATTCTTGAATAGCTATAGAACCATGAAGCGTGCTAATGATAATGACGATGATGATAACCGGAAGGATAACTTTATGGATTTTTTTCATTATTGTTTTACTCTTAAATTAAGGTGGGTATTGGATTTTGAAATAATAATCAATGGATACCGTATTTAAGATCGTATTTACTAAGGTTCCAAGATACGCGTATAAGTCTGTATTCAATTGAATTTTGTTTGATGCTACGGTCCGTCACCCCGCAGCTGTTTTTATATTAAAAAACGAAGAAACTTACCCTTAGCACGATATTTTCTCTTCTACGCTGTTCGCACACCTCCCCAGCCCCATACTCCTTCTTCGATAGCATTCCTTGCACTCTTAATCATTAGATAATATCGTTACGTATGACCTAGAAGTTTTCAATCAATTATCTATATATACTTGAATATTCCTGATAGTTAGCAAAATAATTACTCAATGATCCCCGTAGGTCTTGAGAATCTATGGGAAAGTCTAATAGCCAAGCAGAATTCAATTCTCCCAGACAGCGTGGCACCAAAAGTGTCTCCACAAGGGTAATAAGGAAGTAGCCCGCTGCTTAGAAAAACAGAAAGCCGCTAATATCGGAGGCCGTGGCTGAGAAAACAGTGCTGTTTTAGGTTAGGTGGGGCTTTAACACATTGACATATATACATATACACTGATGTCTGTATCAATACGTGTACTGGATATACACGGAAGTAGAGTACAGAGAAGTGCCTATACTATGGCCAGTGTGAGAAGAATCTGTGGTACATGGTAGCAATGTCGCTGTAAAAATGTTCGTGGCAGACAGCGTGGCTCCCTTGAAAAATAAGGGAGGGTCGGTATATAAGCCGTCGTGCCAATGGCCAACCCCTGCTGAGTCTGGTTCGACTAATTAACGACTTGACGAAAGTCATAATTCGACTTCCTTCGTTCTTCGGCTTCTTACTGGTATCTATGCTTACTGGTACTTCCAGATGGGAAATCCTTATAGGGCGCGAAATTTAAAGCTTAAGAACAATATGAGCTAATATCTCGATATATATAAGTTTATTTAGATAACACGTGAGAAATATGGCGGCATAGTTAGCTTGACACTATTGAGAATAATGATTATGCTATACATGAGTATATATTTCTGTATAGCACTACATACATATCTATAGATACTAGCACGTACGAGAGTCAGAAAGAAGTTTATAGAGCTGTCAGTTACCTGACTACTCGTATGTATACCTATATGTACTCGGTAGCCTGACAGGGCTGACAGAACGAAATGTTGAGAGTTGAATGAATATATATATATATATATATATATATTTAGTACATAAAGGCAGCAAGTTTATGGGTGAGGTATATTCAGGAGGGAAAGGAGAGCATATAAAAATATTCGAGAAAGGCTTTGTAGTGAAGGGAGTGCCGGCCATGCGCGACGCCATCATGTCCTCGCAGCTCCTACACGTCCGGAGTCGGCCACATTAAAAGGACACGCCTACGTAATTACATGTTACGTTGAATATACATCTTTTTAGCTACCGTTTCATATAGTTCGAGTCTCGCCATCTCTTCACTCTCCTTCGTGATATTCACTTCGACCGTCGCCATTCTTTTGCGAAAGTCAAGCCACTGTCGGCAAGGATTGCCCTATGTTTTGACACGATGCCACCTCTGGTGTTAATCTCTTAAACGAGCCACGGGGATGCTCACCGAGTCACCTTATTTTCATGGTTCTGACCGTCAGCACTTAATCCATCCCGGGACTAAAAGTCCTAGCTTAATCCTGGAAGCCGATAATGAGCCATTCAGCAGGAAAGGGCACGCTTTCCTCCAGGAAGTTGACTATAGCGCCTGTACTAGTACAGATATTTTACTATTGTAGAATCTAATGCAGTTTGTAGATGGTCGAACTAAGAAGAAAATTCCAGAAAATCCAGACTGACTTCGTCTGATCTTTTACCAAGTGATCGTAACGATAGCACAATGGTATCTTTATACACCTACGCATGTACTCGGCTCCGATGACCAATGTAATTCTAGATCTCAGTGGGTTATAGGGATCCAGACCCTGTCAGATTCTGAGACTTGACTAGAACTGCCTAAGTACTGGCGTGTTTTCTAGCAGAGTGCCTTAGTAAGAAGTTGGTCCATCCTTTTCCTGCTGGTGATCTGGAGTGACATAGTATAATATAGTGGGTTACGTAAGAAGTAAGGAGTATTTATTCAGTGTATATTTCCTTCAATTTCCGCTAGGTGGCTACGCCACCAATCGCTCGATATATGACGCAGGGGGTGGGTTTTTCTTTTACATCAATGAGCAAAAAGTGGCGTGAAAAAATTTAACCCACGAGGAAAAAATTCGGGAATAGGAGAAAGAGCGAGAGAGAGAAATCAATTTATTCGATCCGAGGCTTAATGTGCTTCGAAGATCGGAAAAACGAAAAAAGTAATTACATAACAGAAAAACATAAACAATTTAAGAGCAACATAATAAGTAATAGAGTACAAGTAAGAGTAAAGTAAGTAGTAATAATAAAGTAAAGACTAAAATGGAAAGTGATAGACTAAGTAAGAGTAATAAAGTAATGTAAGAGTATAGTGCATAGCGATAATAAAAGCGAAGATAGAATAAAATTTAGGCCAGGAATCGCAGAAACCAGCGACACAAAAATTAACGTTTGCGTTTAAGGAGTTATGGGCGAGGACAGCAACACAACCACTAATCACAGCCTATTAGGACGCAACAAGAAATTTAACGAGGTTTAAGCCTCATGCTGTAATGAAGCCAAGGTCATCTTCATGAAGGTTCTTCAAGGGATGTAGGGATCCAACTTTTCTGGCGTAGATGGTTTCACGACGAACCCAAACATGAACATCCGGAGAGATTGGCCAGGGCTCGCGCTTCCAAAAGCAGGTTAGTAGCAGACAGCCGTTCATTAAAATACATAGTGGTACGCGGTAGAGAGGCAAGAATGTCAGAGGCCAATAGAAGCGGTTTCTTCCGCTTGTGTTGAATCCAGTTGTCCCTGATAAAGGTGGATTGGAACCGCAGGACAAGTGGAAGTACATTGCCCGATTTAGGCTAAAGGCAAAAAGCATCAACTACGTCAGTGGGGCTAACAGTAACGTTGATAGCAGAAGCTGTTTTACCTACAAGCTGAGGCAGAGAAAGCTCGGAATAGATAGATAGACCCAAGATGATAATTTCTGTACTAAGTTGACGTTGCGAAATTTGCTCCAGTTGGTATTTAAGGCCCACAAAAATAATAGGCCCATGGCAGAGTGACTAGGGTCACCACCAGGGACACAGGTTCAAGCATTCAGCTCGCTCAGTTTGCGGGTGAGAGAGATGTTAGCCTCCTCAAGGGAAAAGTTTCAGAAGATGGAGGGGGAGAGGGAATATGAAGAAAAAAGAAACTTAAAAGAAAAAGGAGAAGCTGTGGTCTGCCGAGGTAAAGGACGAGAATTTATCGGACCTTTGTTCCTTGGGCGTAAGCCGCGTCTTGGGACCTTTGTCTTTATTTCCCGGCATCCGCTTCCGGTCCTTATCTTACGCTACACATGTACCCTCCTGGACCATTGTTGGCCACATGTGTCTCGTTTCAAGAGGTTTGCTTATGTTGGCCCACCTAACACAGCAAAGCTGCCCTCATCATAAAATGTAAACTCGGACCGATACGAAAATCCCCATTGACGACGATTCTTTATCTATCGACTCGTTAAATAGCTATATACCTTCAGGTATTTTTTTACTCTTACCTCAAGCCTCGGGCTTGAAACTCATGTAAGATTTACGATACGACAATTCGTGACTCATTGGAGCAAAAGAACTCTTGATTCAAGGGTGGATTCCTTACAAATTTCACAAAGTCCTCCTATCCAAGGGGATCTTTCTACATAATACATATACCACGAGTTGAATGTGTTCTTTTAACTGATCGAAAATAATGAGACCTCCAGTAAGTTACACGTGGCTCTGCATACAATTTTTGTCACAAAGTATACACGTGCATGATTTTGCAATAAAATATATTTTATTTTTTTATTTTAGTATATATGTATTTCCATGATTTTAACGAAAGCCACGTGTAGTTTTCGAAGAATTGCATTGTTTATGAACTATCAAGAGAAAACATTAAACTCGTGGTCTGACTATATACATATATCGGCCTACAATTTTTGTTAACGTCGAATTTTTTTTTTACTTGACTCTCTTATCTACACTTATAATCTATTTCATTTTCCAACTGCAGATGGCACAATGCACTCTATGCAAATTTCTTGAACAGTAACCACCGGCCTCAGAATCCGGTACAGTCAGCGACTTCTAATAAACGAGTAAATAATATTGGTCACGTTCCAACCGTGCACAATAGCACCTCTTTAAATAGGATTATATTAAGCTGTTTCACGCAGAAGAATAGAATCAAATAGAACGACGTCGAAGATGTTTTGGTAGGCGAGCAACGCGAGGCGGTGACCTCGCCACCCTCGAGAATAAGGGGATAGTTGACAGGTGAATAGTCCTGGGCATCGAGTCGGTCTCTCGCCTACGCGTTTTCCCACGTCCCACGAGGCTACTTGTCAGCCACGTTTTTTCCTTTCTTTATTTCCTTCTATTCTTCAACGCCATTACGTACCATCGCCATCACTATGAATACACATCTTATCCTTACTACTTATCTCTTAGCTCATACGCACACTTTCGTTTCAATAAGTAGCTAGCAATCAAAGTTCATTAAATAAAATCACACATATATAGTGGACACTATGCAATGCCGTATACTGCAATTTCTAAATAACTTGATACTAGGTTGTATTTTTAGAGTGCGGTATGACTCGTGTTAAAGGGACGGTGGGCTTAAGTGAGATTTTTTGGCGTTTCTTGAATTTTGGGGCGTGCCGCAGGGACGACACGGCGCACGCGGCTCGCGCTTAAAATATATCACCCACCTATAGTTTCTCTTTCCCTCTTTCTATCTCTTACGTTAGTCTTATATCTAACTGTATATGTATCCTCTTCTGGCTCTGTCTTCCTCTCCCCCGTACTCTACTTCTCTCATGAGTAGATATATTGCTTTTTCGACCTGTGAGATTTATTGGTCTCTTCGTGGAGTAAAATCAGTGATTTTCCCCAGACTATTCTGGCTCTGCCGTAAACGGTACTTTGCTCAACGAGAACGTCAGGCAATTGGCATACATTGTAGAGGGGAAGAAGACGAAAGATTTTGAAAATATAAGACTGATCGCTTGCAACGCCGATGAATTGCGCGGTTTTGTCGAATTATTTTAGCGCCCGATATTTCTATCCGTTCTGCCGAAACGCGGCCACGAGCCAAAATCAACATAAGTCTGTTGGGAGCTCTTATTCCTTTTTTTCCATTTATTCCCTTCCATTCTACAGCATCGTAGCGTGCAACTCTATGTCGTCATTGCGATTTCTATGAATTCCGGGATGCATATGCGCAAAAGATACCGCTCCGTCAGACTGAAGTACAAATTAAGTTTCCACCTTGAAATATTTTTCTTCTTTTTTTGTTACAAGTTCAAATTGCCCCGAAGGAACTTTATTTTCACTATTTTCTTCTTGTTCATTTGTCATAAAACTCTTTCAATTTGTACAGTTACAGTATATCCATCTATGTTATCAATAGTTCATTCTAGCGTTTATCTAAAATCAAGACAAACAAATAACTAGCGAATCGGCGGTCTCTGATGTCTCTTTTCTACTCGTCTAACTTTAACTCGTAAAAGTACACTTCCTCGACCTTACGACGTCTTGGAAGGTGCCAAGCTGTCTGACCATCCGGTAGGATTCCCGAGGCTTGAATTCGAAAAGTCATCGAGTACAGTAGACACTTCTTTCTAACCGGATCGACATGTCTGTGGCGGCGATGGTAAAACTTCAAATGACTTGGCACTCGAATCCACGAAGAGGCCAAATATTGATGAGGAGTGTGGATATAACCAAGCATTTCGGAATTTCGAAGGAATTCCTGGTTTACTCGAGTGGGTTCTGGGTTTTAGCCGCAGGATGTTTCACGCTGTGAGCGACAGCCGATATTTTGCGAGACTGCTCGTATTACTTCGGGTATCTCCGGCCGTGGACCACCGTCATCACTGTTTCAGAAGTTGCCTTTTCTTCTTATGCCTAATAATCGACTCGTCTTCCAAGTCTTCCGTTCACATCACCGAATCACCTTCTGTCTGTCGAAGAAGAAGTCAAATTCTTTGGCACACAGGGTGTATTTAACCGTTGAAAATCGTATCGTGCATACATTTTGCGCAATAGCGAGTCACGAAAAGCAGAGACGGCCTGTCAGAAACGAAATTCCATCCGGTCCACTTCACACTCCTCTTCATTCCACTCGAGTCGGACTTCGGCCCGTTCCACAAGAAGCTCACAAGGAATGAATGAACCGCGGAGTGACTCGAGGCGTCGCTCAATGGAAATGAAAAAAAATCCTTCTGGTCATTTTTAGAGGCATATAATATGCTTAAGGTTAGCAAGTTGCTGCGTCACTCGGGAGCACGCAACCCCCTTGGGATTCTTCATCTTTTAGTATCTTTTTCTTGTTTCTTTTCTTCTTTTTTTTTTATAATATTCTTCCTTCCCCTTCTTTATTTATCCTATACGAATCACGCTGTACCCAAGGGAGCAATGAGGAGGCATCCTGAAAGAAGAAAGGGGTAGTTTACAATGTTATACAGATCCCCGTATGAATTTAAGAATTCCTCGTCACGCGTGTTTCAAATCGATCAAAGATCTCCTGAAACTGTATCCAAACCTCTTCTTGGAATTCCTTTCTCAGATGCCGATCGGTCAGGAAGCTGACAATCACGTGAGCTCGCAAGACGTCCACCGTGTCACGTAAAAGAGCAGTACATCTTCGTGTTCCGAAGGGCGTATACCATCGGCGTCGACAGGTCTACCCTCTTTAACGAGGGGTGACTTTCAAATGTCGGCCCTTTAGAGTGAGCCCACCTATATGGGGTAGTCGAACGTTACGTTAACTTAGAGGGTGGTTTCTCGCGCTAATGCTTTTCAAAGGTCTGTTTTACTCATCGAAGCAAATTGTCGGGGGTGCTAACGACGAGCGGAAGGGCGCAGGACACCCTCATGATTTTTCTCCCAGTTTTCAACGACCTCTGCCACATCAACTTCGCGTATACATACCTTTTTTTCCCTCGCTCTCTTACTCTCACTAATACGACTTTCCTAATCTTCGTTAAATTTAGAATAAAGCTCACGAGCACTGCTTATTTTTTCAGGTCAAGCAAACCGTTAGTGAAGAAGCACGATTCGAGGTTATCAACCGAATACGTAGAGCCATAATCCTTATAGGTAGGATATGTACAAGCAGATTCTAAACTGTCTTGATACTACAAACTCTATATCTAAACCAGTCTAGAATGTTTTGTCGGGCTACTCCTCTCTGAGGAAGATGTAGCTCGTTCGCTTCGGCCGATTTCTCGCATCCTCACCACAGTCTCCCTCAACCATTTGCGATCAAACGGTTGAACGCTTCTGAAGACGAATGAGGGTGTTCTGAGTTTCTCTTGATTCTTTTTCTTTCTCTTCTCTGGCTCGCCTTTTTCTTATTCACTAACCAAGAAGAGAACAAGTAACCCTCGCGCTTTCAAGCCCCATTACCAACGCTTTGAACGTTGCGAGATGAGTCCTATGAGTCTGAGTTCTTTCGTTCTTCTCTTCATTTCTTTTTATTCTCATTGTATCTTCCTAAATCTTTTCTATCCTCTCACCCTATTTTTTTGTTTTATTTCTGTTAAACGTTATACAAGGGATATGTATGATTGTTAACAAAAAATCTTACAATCCCCCAATGGAATCCGGCTTCGTAATTGTTCGGTAGCTGAACTCATTCTACAGGACTTTTAACGACCACCCACTGTACGCCATAAACGTTTACTTGCCTCCACGTTGGTACAAGTACGAAGACCGCACACTATTCAAGGCATGAGCTCATGTGTTGGAAGTGGATGGAACGGCTCGTTCTAACCTACTATAAACAAATCTTTGTCTTAATTACCCGGACGAGCTTCACGCGCGTCCGCCACTTTACGTGTAGAGAAACATCACTGACCTGGCCCAAGCACCGTACGAAACCATTTGACTGTACGTACTTGATGATTGGCACTATTCTAGGATTTTTCTTATTTTTTTAATAATTCTTTAACCAGTTTCTTAATTTTTAGGGACTAAGAACATTTTCTACAAAACTAGCCTTTTACTATTTCACTTCATGGCTCTTAGGAATAAGTACAATTGGATTCCTAACAGTGGAGAAGACCAGCCACGATACACTGGGTTGCATCAACAGAAATCCCGGCCAGGATCAACAAGATGCCATAATAAGTTATGCATCCAGAACAAGACTAATAGGGTCGTACACCTTAATGCTTAGTCGTTAGCCATGTTGGTCCTGGTGTATGTACCATACGAAGAGAAGATAATCTAACTGATAGTTCCTAGGAGAGAGAATGTTTAAAGGCGGAAGAATAAAAAGTGCAGTCTGCTGAGGAGAGACAGTACAACTGTACTCAGGAGGAAGAACGTTACCGAGTCGACCGGAGAGGAAATGCTTTTTTAGTTCCTAGAAAGTCAGCCCCCATTTAGATCCTTCGAAATGATCTAGCCAAAAGTATACGTATATAATAGCATCCTCAAGGTTTAACGTGGAGGTTCCTGATGATCACTGAATATTGGCTTTAAGTCAGTATCTCTTGAGAAAGGTTAACCGTCCTTTGGCATGGGCGATCTAAAAGCACGAGAATCACCTAGGGCTTAGAGCCAGATATACCGTAGTGTCACGGACTGAGAATATTTTGTCAATCGTCGAGTACGCTCGTTAGCGGCATCCATCAGAGACGCGTCGCGGCGCCTTGCCTTCTCGAAATAATCATGAAGCAGTAGAATAGCTGGTTGAAACTCCATGCGCGCACCTAATTCTTCTCTATAGCAAAAATTCCGTGACCTCATCTCCCACGGGAATCCTGGAATGGTTACGTGAACCTAGGCCTACATATTAGAATAGAATTTAACTATTAAGCATTACTTATAACACACACACACACACATATATATATATCGCAAGAACTTTGAAGGAAGCTAGTAGATATCAAAGTGGGATGGTCTAGGATAATAGAGGTGGATAAGCCACTGAGTAAGTAAGATCTAGAATATCGGCAGTAATGGCGGTCCTGGATGTGCAGGTGGCTCCGTGGGGATGAATTGCGGCAGCCGACGCTGTTTTTAGAACAAACTGGCAAGCTTACACTCATAACAGGAAAAATATTAAATCACCACTCCGTTCTGAACTACTGTCTAGTCGAGCAAGATGACTATGATGGAGATTGTCCTGTAGAGCTTACTGAATTTCGAGACTCTAGCGTATAACCGCGGAACTGCGCTCGCTAATGCCATGCTGGGATCTTAATCGGTTTCTTCTATCGTAATACTAGTAAATCGTTTTCATGGAGAATGTAGTATATAATTTTGTACTATAATTATGCATACAGAAATTCGCATATATTTTCACTGATCCAAGTAGTATTTCACATACTTCAACTGAAGATTCACTATTATCCCTGAGTTTTGGAGACTTTAAATGTCACGATAAAAAGAGTCCATTACTTTTCTTTTTCGTTTTAGAGTAAAAAAATAATATTCGCTGGATATTCACTGGTCCAAAATGCGACGTGCCTTTAGATGCGTAAAATTATTTGGCTACCTATTTACAAAGCGTCTTTTCATTGATCCTCATGTAAGAATTGGGGCGGAGCGTGTTAACGCCGCCCCGATTGAGCTATTATGTTGTGTAATACCATTTTGGGACTTACAGAAAAAGGGAGTTACGGTATTCTGGCATGACACCACGGGAGGTAACTGTACACAATAGTCTTGCATAAGGTATACCTACCCGGATCAAAGAGGTTTGATTTACCGTGAAATCCATCAGCCTTTTTCTGTTGGAGATTGTTCATCTTTTTGTTCTTCAAAAATTTCAATTCTTTATCATCCTTGCGCAAATTCATACTGATTTGCGACTTACTGTGAAGATTCTGTTACCACTCTCGGAACGCAAGATAAAAACATAAGGGTGCGTTTTTCTCGTATCAGTATCGTCTATCCCTATATTGAAGATAAACAATAGCAGCATTGTATTTTGTCAGGCTCCCATAACGCGCAAAGCACCATTTTGAAGGTAGCTTAAGAGCTATATTAGGTACTAGTAGCATAGAGGGAAAGCCGTGCGACAGGAGGAATCACGCGCTTGACTGGCTCCTAGAATCGACTTAATGCTATTTGGAAAGGCCGGCATTGTGCACGTGGCGGATGCATTTGAATGCAATTGTGCATTCGTGAATGGATACAATAGAATAGTTTACCTGTGGTCGAGTCTTTTTTTCTGCTTCATTCTAGAAATACCACCGCGTAGATAGATCTTATTAGAAGTATCATTATACGGTGTGTTGTCAGGGGTTGATTTTGTTTTCTTTTATTTTTTCAGTAGGAATTCCGGGCCACGCGACATCTATTTGTTTGTTCCATACTGTATTGCACGACCAGTGAGCCAGCTAGATACGTGCAAGAAAGCGTTTGGCCCATAGGGAGACAAATGATTCCTAGAAGAAAGCCCATTTAGGCGTTTAATAGCGTTCAGTGTCAGGATGGCAGGGACGAGTTGGTGTAAACAGCGACAGTGTCAGGCCGTAGGCATATGTGCCTCCGTAAACGGGGGTTGAACACCCTAAAATTAGCCCCGGGAACGTGGTCGTCCGCCGCGGTTCACCCACACGCGGCGTGCAGTGTGAGAGCGTGAAAATGCTTACATTATCATTCGTAATTCTGTAAACAGCCTCTAGTCGGCTGGTGACCCCCAAAAACGGGACGATCCACGTTGCGGGTGGCCGAGATCGTTCGCTATAGTAGATGGGTACCATCTTTTTCAGAAAGATTTTAACATGTTCGAGTATCACATTCATATTTGTTAGAAATTCCGCTTTCCTGGGTATATCATGGTTTTCGATAAATTCGTATCATAATTTTTATTACCTGACGGCAATAACGCGACACGCGTCGCGCGATCGTTTTGCTTCAGGCTTTGGTTAGATGGATACATGAATACGATATACAGACGAATGGTGAACTGATGTCATGTTACCTCATATCAATTAAACACAAAATTATAGCAATACGTTCAAATTGTTACGAGTTCAGATGAATTGTACAGAGATACTCAATTCGAATACAGCAGTCATATCTGACAGCTTTCATCTGTGACTATATGTAATGAAGGACAATTTTATGATATTGAAGAAATTATACCCAAATAATTCTTTGATAATCATTGATAGATCATACAGGAGCCTTGAATTGCGTGACTTTCATCAATAATCTAAATTCAAGTGGTATTCGTTACACAAGGACTAATCCTTTTAAGATTTCTTATATCTAGCATGAGTGCGAGAGAGAGAGAGAGAGTGAAAAATAGACATACTGATGCTTTAATACATGGGTTGTACTATCTCTCGAATCGGTCACCATTTCGTTATAACAATTTGAACAGGGCATCATTTTTGAATGGCTTAAGAAATTGAATTAATCGTAGTAGCGTTTGTTATTCGAATTTTCATGAATTCAATATCGCATATCTGTTGGCTGCGCAATATTACCAATTACTTCTGCATGAAATCATACAACATTTAACAGCTGTCAAATCTGTCCGATGCATTCATGCTGACTAGCACTGTATATTGTTTGGCACCTGCCGAAATTTACAGCACTGTAACCTCTTTCTCTCTCAGGTAGAATATATGTATAGATACATGAACTCGAGAGCGCACGATATTACGGGAAATGAATGTTTGCACAACCAATTTAGCATTTAATGTCATAATGACATTTGCATTTTCGTCGCAGCGACTGTTTAGTTTATTTTGGATTAACCGAATACCGTGTTCCCTCTTTTACCCTGATACCATGAGAGGCTGTCGTTCTATTTTTTTCTCTCTCCCTTTTTCAGTGTCTTCCCTCCTTTTAAATTAATTTTACTTCAGTCCTCAACGTAGGGATAATAAGCCTTACGGGATTCACGAGCCAATCCGCCGGTACAAGTAGATAATGTCGCCATTTCGTCATTCTGACATATTAAGTACACAATTCCACCAAGTATCACCAGCATAAATATCTATAATAACTTAGCCTACTACTAAGCTATAAACTAGAAAAGCAGATATCTACCTAGTGGAAAACAACCTGATGATTTGAATCATCCCTATTTAGCAGGAATAGGAGTATGCTCCAGTAGAAGGTTTGGTTAGTTGCTGTACGATTCCTATTTCAGGTTTCACGTTTTGCCGGGGGTCTCTGGGAATACGCACACCTGTCGTCCGTCCTACCCCTGGCCGAGAGACGACTCTGCTCGCGGAATCGAGTAGACGTCGTTGCTTTGCAAAGTTCAGACACGAGTTCACCCATTGCCCTGGGCTCGATTGAATTTTTTAAAACAGCTGTCAGTTGTCGCTTACTAATGTAGCAAGTGAACTGTCATAGATATAATGAATTCTAGAGGTACAGAGAGAAAAGATATGATTATCTTACGGCAGAGGACACTACGTGTACATCGCGAACACCATAGAACATAAAAATATGTATAGCGTGTTCCTGGGCGTTGTGGGGCATGGTGGCGTGTTTCTCCTATCTATTCACCGTGCAGCGTCGAATGTTTGTTTGACTAAGCCCCGGGGCCCAGAGTTTTTTTAAATTGATTGCACGCACCGCTAATACGCCGCAGCGGTTACACGTAAAAACTGCCACCGAAAAACTACTCTTCAGACCGCCGAAACCGAAATAGTGGCCGGTTATCGTAACGCCCTGTTTACGTACGTACTACCCACGTGGGAACGCCGCTTTATGGCTCAACGGGATACAGATTCTCCTACTTCTTCTGTCTTCTGCTCCTAAGACTTTTACTTAGTGATACCTAAATACGTCTACGATACATCAATAACTACTGAGAGATCGGTAATGGCCTGAAAACTTG
The DNA here is from genome assembly GCA_031001745.1 of Hartigia nigra. Classification (NCBI taxonomy): domain Eukaryota; kingdom Metazoa; phylum Arthropoda; class Insecta; order Hymenoptera; family Cephidae; genus Hartigia; species Hartigia nigra. Next base: position 814,798 of record JARPRG010000286.1, read on the forward strand.
CCACCCGTCGATTTCGGATTAAACAGATATTAATATCGCTAGTTTTACAGCGAGTGTATCATCCAAAACTACTTATGTGAAGTTAGGTTTACAATTCTAACTTATAACATTTTTGCTTTTTCCATGAAATACGTGGTCCTTCAGTGGTATTTGTCTGACTGATACAAAAAATTGATTGTCCATCAGTTTTTGGAAACATCAAAAATACAATTTTATCGTGAACTTTTTACTTCCTCTTCGGTAAATTCATGTCTGAACGTTATGTCGCCCTCTCCAAGAAACGGATGGTAGTTAAAGTTGTACGTTGTAAACAGACCTTAACGCAAATAGAAGTTTATACAGCTCTACAAACTCGATAGGACGTTGTGCAATTGGTGATCTCCTTAATATCGTAATTCCAGAAGACTTTATATATATGTATATATTAGGGCTGTCTGGTACTTAAATGGAATTAAGACTCAAAAACTTGAAAGGATGTTACAAAAATCCTGTCATTCTCGAGATTCTCATGGATTATAGTTGCAAGGAATTTCCGGAAGGAAAATCCATCCAAAAGGTGAAATCAAATCGACGACCTGCCTGAGCTATAGTCCCACCTACTTAGTGTTTGCTGAACGCATCCAAAAGGATAACTCGAGTGTTTGCTGTAGAAGGGAGGCAGGATGACTTCCGCACCCTTTACCACTTCTCGACACCCTATAATAAGTACATATCCTAGTACTCTGCCTGACTAAGCCACTAATACTCGGTAAATACCGCGGTACGATTCAGTTATATACCTAAGTACTAATTTTACTTTAGCCGCAACCGAAATGTCATCGCGTCTTTTTTTTAATAAATATTGTATACATTAATGCCTATACGAAATTGCAACCGATGAATGAGACTCATGTACGCGCTGTGCATTCGATTCTTCATCAAAGTAACGGATTGTCCTTTGGCAAGGCTTAAGCTCGGCTTTATCCGGAGCACGTGTTCCAGCAGATGCGGTTAAACCCTGGCCCCAGGCTAAGAACGTAGACCAACCCCAAAAAGCAACTTTGATTATTTCAACTAAACTCTATACCCATTGGCCATTTTGCCGTTACGTTTAATTCCCAGTTAATCCAAACCCATATAATACAGAGTTCAAATCTAGGATTTAAGGATGTTTTCCAGTTTAAAGTATTCCATTCAGCTCACTGCTTCGGGAGGTCTGAGATATTTTTTAAAATACTTTTTCTCTCCTTTTTTTGACCAAGGAATAAAGAGCCACTGGTTCAAGGGAACGAATGCGGGGTATCGTTGGAAGTATAATCAATGTATCTCTCGATGTTTGCTCATAAATCCCGGCGGGCAAGTGATATAGTTGCCATCTTGTTTAGAACACCGAGCTAACTTATCACCCCACTTCCAAATATCTTGAGACGGGCAACGTACGTTTCGCATTTCTCGCTTGAGTTATGTTAAACACCGCTCTCATTAGGTACACCTACACCTAGAGCTAAGCCTTCCTCTTATTTCATGTTCGACGAGCACCTCTACCAGCGCTTCCTATACCACCTACTGGTACTCATCGGAGAAGAGCAGGAGCCACAGCCACCACCATCAGCAGTGGCTATTCGTAGCTCATCTCCTTTATTTCCTTCGTTTTCTAGGCTTTCCCGCAGTGAACGTGCCAGTCGTGCGGTACCCCGCTTTCCCAGAAAACCAAATTTACACAACGGCGAAGACCTGCTTCTTCGCGTGTATATCAACTGGTATTCCAGAGTAGATACTTCGCTTGAACTCCTGGAGAAGATCCCGATGACGTAACCACTGAAATTCTTCTTGGGACGATTCCATGCTTGCTGAGGATATTTAATAAAAGGTAACAATACGTGTCTAGTCAATTTGAGGATTTATAATATTTATTTTGGATATCTTATCGCATTCGCACGACGTATCCCATAATATCAATACGATCGGTATCCCACAATTGGCGAGATATACATGATATATTTATTTATACATATCTCTATATACTCTATACTCTTGATAATATACACGCAATAATATCTACCTATCATACCAGTGTTTCTATCTATTTACTGTATTCACATATTTACTATTAATAAATATATATATCTCAGCCCATGTGGCGATCAGGATACCGATACGCCGGGCACTCAAACCTCGAGTACAGGAATGACCTTATGATAAATGCACCAAACCTCGACGATCACGATCTAACGCATGCAGCATCCATGAAGATCATCTTGAGGATTGTCATTTGCGTTAGACTGTCACGTACAAGGGGCTACTGCGTCACGTATCGGTTTCGACCTTTACACTTGGTCGTCTATCACCTACCAATTACGCACGAGTCATTAGTCTTAGCAGTAATTAAAGCGATTAGTTTTACGTGATTACGTGGTGTCCTTCCAACGTACTCCTCCTCCTCCTCCTCCTCCTCCTCCTC
>JARPRG010000286.1:834202-851927 GCA_031001745.1 Hartigia nigra
TCTCTCTCTCTCTCTCTCTCTCTTTCGACTTTCGACTTGCACGAGAGCCATGGGCGTTTCGCTGCAAGAGAGTATGAGTGTAGATTTTTTAAACTTAGCACTACGTACCATCATCTTGCACAAGTCATTAATTTTCCGGGTACCTTGACAAGGCTCGCATCTTATCGTCATTCAAGATACTCCCAAGCTTAGGATCTGTAGTTGCTTCGCGGAAAGCTGTCTGGGGCTGTCCAGTGCTATAGGTTGACCATCGCGAAACAATTAACTCAGGAGGACCTCGGAATGTTTTGATAGGCGTCAGGACGCTGTTGTCCAAGTGAAAACGTCGCTCTGGGCTATCCTCTAGTGAAATCCTGCCATGAAGTTGACGTACTAACATGGCGTTGCTTACGCGAACTTCCTGTTGCTCCGTGAATTGAATGTTTTTGGGGTATCATGCACGGTATACACTTCGGAACGCGCGGACGCAGCGAAGAAGCGATCCATTAGGTAGGAAGCCCTGGCTGACACACCCTGACGCTATCAAAACACGCCTTAAAACTTATATTCCAGCGAGCTTGAGAGTGTGGTAGTGGGAAAGCCACATACGTGAGATAGAATAACAGAGTGTAGTTAACAGGCTCGAAGTAAAAATATTCCTGCTGGCTTCCATATCTTGTCCTTCTCTGCTTCTCTGCTTCTCTGCTTCTCTCCATACCTTTTTCTATTTGGTGTTACTCCTTCTCGATACTGATCGACTAAGAAAGCAACAACCCTTCGATAATTATGTAACTTCCTTATTAATTGTATTCTTGTCATGTTAGCGCCGCCATATTTTACTTACGATTGTTGGATATATTCCATGCCCAGTCGATTCCACCTGAATATCCAATATATTTTTTCAATGTATAAACTTACTTTTACATTTTTAGTTTTCGTTTTTGTATAGCAGGGTCATAAAATAAAAGATCTTGCGGCCCAAACTTCAATTTGTATATGAAATGATACGTAACTAGTGAAGGATTCTGAGATTATTCTGAACTCAGCTTCATGAATTTTAAATCAATGACTACATTTCCACTGAAGTCAAGTAAAGAGATGAAATACATGCGTTGAATATATATATATATATATATATATATATATATATATATATATATATTGGTGAACTATAGGTATACATTCAATATATTTGAACTCTCGTTGGACTTCGGTGAAAACATAACCAATGATTTGCCTATAAAAGCTATAGACAGCTATAGATTAATCCACCACTCTAATTTATTAGATACTTTGTGATTTCATTCAAGAATTTGAGTTTACCATGTGCCAGTATAATGACGATAAATATATTTATTCTAAACTTAGTATGTACTCACTACTCATACATTACAATCCCAATTAACCGGGGGGTTTCGGACCGAAGATTCCACGGAAAATTGAAACCCCGGTTGATTCGAATTAAACATACTTTATTATTTTAACTAGTATAATTTCAATGTACACGAACTCTCGTCTGGTCGTGCGTGGTCATGCTTAATCCGCTCCCCGGATAACCGACCCTGATTAATCGGGATTTTACTGTATGTGCATAGTGATGTAAATAATTTCTTTGATTTTGTTGTATCGATGGTTCAAGCTTAGTTTTTCCGGTTATCGATAACTACAGTCTATCTCTGTAGGTATTTCTTCTCATTGGATGCAGCAGAGTAGAAAAGAGACTGCTACTCCGCATATGTGAAGGAACGTTCGCGCGTTTACCATTACGTTGCTTTTCCACAATGGACGTTGGAGAGAGCCGTATAACGGGTAGCAGAAATAAATTTACGTAACGAATTGCATGAAGAGACGTGATATTGCATTAATAATACGAGAAATATTGTGGGATTATATTCCCGAAATAAAATGTAAAGTATCATTGGTGATCTATTCGAAAAGTCAGTGCTACGAGTGGTTCTTGCTCCTAACCTCTTTGCATGCAATGGACAGTGTTGATTGTTCTGATTATTTATATTTAAGTATTGTCATTTAAAGAGCATCATGCAGAATCTGGCCATGTGCTCTAGTCGACATTTGCTTCCTCCCGGAAAAATATTTCGACTGTTGCTGAATTGTGGTACAGATGGTAGAACAGTGATTCAGCATAGAGCACTGCTGAGTAGAGGTTTGAAGTTTTTGAGGAATGGTCCAGCGCATAGACTAATTCATCCAGTATCATATCATGTAATAATTAATTGTTTTCTGTAATTTGCTATATATTACTATATTGCAGAGATTATAGGTAAAGATTTTTCTTTTAGGCGTTCAAACAGTTTCGTAGAGAGTATAGAGCTGTATGTTCCTTACTTGAAAGAAGTGGTTTTGGGAGTTTATCAGAGTTTTCAAAAATCACAGGGAAAAGGAATTTCAGTACCCCTGCAAATAAACCTAGTAATCAGTCAGATGAAGAGAAATCTGCAGAGGAATCACCCAAAAAAGATTCTGGAAATGATAAGAAAAAAAAAGAGGATGAAGAGAAATTGAAGACACTTTTCATTAAGTTATCAATGTGGACATTACTTATGTACATAACAATAGCATTTGCAATGTTCTTCCTTAGTTCAAGTCGGCAAAGCGTTGAGGTAAAGTATATATATCTTTGAATATTCAATTAGGTACTCTCTTAGGTATCTTTATATAATCTATTCTCATTGTTAATAGGGCTCGAAATTTGTATCCTGGAATGAATTCTTGTACCACATGTTAGCTAATGGAGAGGTAGAAGAATTGATTGTAAGACCAGAATATGATGTAGTTACAATAGTCTTACATGACGGTGCTATTATCAAAGGTAAAAGAAGCAAGTCCAAATTATATCATATGATTGTATCCGATGTAGTTAATTTTGAAGAGAAGCTTAGAGAAGCTGAGCGAAGTCTGGGTGTAAAACCAGGTAAGATTGGTCGTCTAAACTAAAAAATTATTTATATTCTTCTATTCATTTACTGCAGTGTTGTTTTATAGATCAATACATACCAATTGTGTATGAACGCAAGAAAGAACTTCTTGCGCAGCTGTTATTATACCTCATAGTTTTGGGTGTTATCATCACTGTATTAATGCGTTCTCGTGGAATTCGAGGACCGATTGACTTTTTGGGTCAGATGACTCGTGCTAAATTTACCTTAGTTGATCCGTTAACTGGTAGTGGAAAGGGTGTGCACTTCGAGGATGTAGCAGGCCTCAAGGAAGCTAAGATAGAAGTTATGGAGTTTGTTGATTATCTAAAGCATCCTGAGCACTACAAATCTCTTGGCGCTAAAGTGCCTAAAGGTCTCTAGCCGTAATCAGTACGTCAAGAATAATTGATCCACAATGAATACAATTTTTAATCCTCGTTTACCTTTAATCGTTACATCAGGAGCTTTACTTCTGGGGCCTCCAGGATGTGGAAAAACGCTCTTAGCCAAAGCTGTGGCTACCGAATCCAATGTCCCGTTTCTCTCCATGAATGGTTCCGAGTTCATTGAAATGATCGGTGGTCTAGGCGCTGCCAGGGTGCGAGACTTGTTCAAAGAAGCCAAAAAACGGTACGAAATCATGTGAATATCATCTTAGACAAAACATGCAATTCTTATTTACTACAGATCACCTTGTATCATTTACATTGATGAGATCGATGCAATTGGTAAGAAACGCTCCGGGACAATATCCGGTCCCATGGATGGTTCATCTGGCGAATCAGAACAAACTCTAAATCAGCTTCTTGTTGAGATGGACGGAATGGCATCAAAAGAAGGTGTCATCCTTCTGGCATCTACGAATAGAGCAGAAGTCTTAGACAAAGCTCTGTTGAGACCTGGTAGATTTGACAGGCATATACTGATCGACCTACCTACCTTGGAAGAAAGGAAACAAATCTTTGAACGTCACCTCAAAGGAATCGCCCTCAAGCAGAAACCGGAAATCTACTCTTATAGACTAGCTTATCTCACCCCAGGATTCAGCGGTATTAACACCGAAACGATCTGCGGATTCAACATTTAAATAATTCTGATGTATGTCTGCTGTCTTCAGGTGCTGATATAGCTAACGTTTGCAACGAAGCTGCTCTACATGCTGCTAGGTACAAGAAGAAGGTAGTAGATTCCAGTGACTTATCATACGCAGTAGACCGAATGGTAGGTGGAACCGAAAAGAGAGATCACGCAATGAGTCCATCAGAAAAGCGCGTTGTTGCTTATCATGAAGCCGGCCATGCTCTAGTAGGATGGTTACTAGAACATACAGACGCTCTCCTGAAGGTCACCATAGTACCAAGAACCAATCTGGCTCTAGGCTTTGCCCAGTATATACCAACAGACCAGAAGCTCTATAGCAAAGAACAGCTGTTCGAAAGGATGTGTATGGCACTTGGTGGTCGCGTCGCTGAAAGTCTAACTTTTAATAAGATAACTACAGGAGCTCAGAATGATCTTCAGAAAGTAACCAAGATGGCGTATTCTCAGGTGCAACAGTTTGGAATGAATGAGAATGTAGGCTTACTCTCCTTCGACGAGGAAGTTATTAATACCGTAAGTAGAAAAAGTATCTTAAAAAATTAGAGAGTCTAGAATAATATGAAAATTTCTGGATACTAATTATGGTATTCATTGGCTGAAATTTACAGAAAAATAAGAAACCCTACAGCAAAAAATTAGGTAACCTCATGGATGACGAAGCTAGAAGATTAGTAGGCAAGGCTTATAAAAGAACGGAGAAGCTTCTTCAGGAAAATAAAGACAAATTGCAATTGGTAAGTTCTTATATTATCTTCTTTGTTCCTTTTGGAAATTATCCCTTTATATTTCAGCTTGCTGAGACTTTACTGAAGAAGGAGACCCTGAACTATGAGGAAGTTGTGAATTTAATCGGACCACCGTTATTTAATAATAAAAAACTTGTGGAACCAGCTGATTTTGAGAGTTCAATTCAAGAACAAGAACCTCCAGCAGCGCAACCAGCGACCGCATAGCTTTTTGCTGTTTTAATAAAATTATAAGTGCAAGCGTGATCCTAGTCGTGCGTCCTGTCTTTCCTACCTGGAAGTGTAATTAATTGCTGTGTTACGTTAAAGGAATAATCAGAGACGTTGATCCAGAAGAATTTAAAACAAAATAAAAAGATTTGGAAGAATTGAAATTTTATTTGGATGAAAACAGACATCTTGACAATCTTTAATTGAAGACAGTATACACGAAACTTTTTCTCGGTCCTTTATCGCTATATAAAAACAGCGAGAGTAAAAAATCTCTTGGTCTTATGTTTTAATTAAAAATTAATATTCATTATTGCGATTCTACAGATCTCAAACGGTACGTTTCGATTATCTCGTGCCTCGATACGAGATCGCATTATCGAAGTGTCCGAATTGGATTTCGATACAATTGCATATATATAATATATGTATATATATACATATATATTACTCGAGTAACTAAAATATATTTCATTAAAAATCAAAGTAACGTGATCTTGTACTCTAATCGCAGGTCTCTTCCTATAAACATATGTGGGATTTGGTTAGACCATAAACCGTACGAACGTAATGATTAAAAATTAATACATCGAGTAACTCTGCTTCTACAGATACTTAACATATATTCTAAAATACCGAAGCGGCTCTCACATCAGCGACAAATATTCAAATACTTGCTGATAGCTATTGAACCTTAACAAGAAATTCATTCAGCAGTTTTTTCACATTTAAAATGTGATTTTCTTATGAATTTCTTCTAGAACGAATCACGGGTTATTCTTTCGTACACCCATCTATTACGTTGCGTAATGACTTGCAAGGAAAAGAAAGGAGAGAAAGTTGGAATTACAAACAATAAGGAAAATACTCATCCATTTCCCTTTTAACAATCGCAATAAACAAAATGAAGCTATTAGAAATTGTTGCTATCCCGTTTTTATTCATTCCTAATCGAAGAACAACGCGATATGACACGAATTGCCCTACTAGTACAATAAGGAGCACAGTAAAATTTAAATCATGATAAATATTATAACGAGTTCCTATGTTATTTGCAATATTCCATGCTCTTTAATGCACCTTTTTGACTAACGTAGTACATACTTTAAGGACGTACAAATCGCCCTCGGTTCGTCAAATAGAACGAATTGTTATTTAGGTCAAATTGTGCCTTGCGAGAGGCCCGTTTAAACACTTTTTTGTATTTCGGTATGATAAAAAATAAAAAAAATTATCCGCAAATCATTCGTGAACTATAACGTCTCTGAGAACGACGCTCAGTGCTCTTTCCATATGAGAACCGTCCCAGTATACTTTACCGCAATACTCACAAACGTAGAAACGTTGAACGTTTCTCAGTACGTTTATTGGCACTCTGTCAATTTGTACTCGAACTCCATATTTTGTGGTACAGTTCACTGTGTCTAGTGTATCGATACTGAGATGCCAGGTACGATCGTTATTGTAGCGTGTTGGATTCCTTTTGACAGGTCTGAAGTCATCATTAGGAATCTGTTCGTAATCAGTTACCACCTCGTACACCGGAGGGATGTAGTAATTCATATTCATGTTCATGTTCGGGCTTACGTTCGTATTCACATTCATCGACGAATTACCTGGTACACGATAACAGTTGCTTTGGAAGGTCCTTGAGTTACTGAACAGTCAATGGATAACAGTATTACAGAATATATATTATGACTTTTCACATGATCGTTAATTAATTAGAAATTTTCACTAACTTTCTATTGAGCTCATTCATCCTGTTTTTTGAAACTTGAACAAACTCGTCGTGGTTACATATTTGGCAGCGACTAAAGATGTCCCTTCGCGTAACCAAAATGTTGAAGCGACTTAAAACCTCTTTTAATTGATTTTCTGGTCTATCCGAACAAACCCTGTAGCAGTTGCCAGGGGGAACATATTGTACAAACTGTAATGAGACAATTTTATTTTTTGTATTTGTATATGAAACTATAAGACATAAATATATCTTCTCGTATTCTATTATAAACATAAGTGTCTCACTCTATGGTATGCTCCACCACGAGTCAGGAGAACTCTGTCTTCCTGCATGGCTAATCTAGCTGATTGGTCTCCACCACGGTCATATTCTACATGAATACAATCACAGCCACACATACGTAATTGTCTCGCCAATCCACCTAGCATAGAATCACAGACAACGCGCCATTCGTGAGCTGGTATGGCAGTGGAACGATGATCCGGCCTCCTGCGATTACGAGTTTCACTAACAAACTCGACGCCTTCTCCAGATGAATGAGAACTTCCGGCAGTGGACTGTTATTATAAAACAATAGGATCAGTCATGATTGATCCTAGGTATTCCCATTGTATCATTTTACCATGTGTCCTGATGACTTCTTTGGCTGTTTCTTTGGAGATTTGTGAGCAATGTGTTGCACCTCGGCACAAATTTCCTGAAACGGCACGCCCTTCCGTTCTGCTTGGGTTCCAAGTGCAGCAAATACTTCTAATAAGCAGTATGCGTCTAAAGCTATAATGAAATGTAAATAAATATTTTTTATTTTTGAGCTGAACCGTTTGCCGAGGATAGTATTATTTACCAGCGTATGTAATTTGACTGTCCCTCAAGGGTCTACGTTCCCAATTGGAAAACTGATCAGATTTATCGAGCCTACGACCGACGCATAATTCTACCAGTTTACTGAGACTTTCATTTGTAAATGTTTCGTCGCCTTTGTACGGGAATTGAAAATTATATTCTTCGACAAGTTTCCGCCATAGGTGTAACAGATCCAGATAACCTTGGCCACATGCCTTTACATTTGATAGAGCTGGTAGACTCTCTCGTATCATCGCTACATCATGTGCTAGTCCAAAACCTATAATGTGAATTATTAGTTTTCTATTACCTTATCTGTTACTCTAAACTAATTGCGATAACACACTCAATTTTTTCTCTTACCAAGTTTCACAATACTTTTATTTTCGAACAAAACTAATCCGAGTTCTGTCCACAACTCTGTAAAATTATTGCCCATAGTAGTTACGTCCAAAATGAAAATATCAGACTCCGTAGCTATTTGTATTAGGGCAAGTTCTGTTCTCTTCGTACCTAAAAGATAAATCAAGTTCCTGGCTTGTTTTAATATTTCTACTGTCGGTCTAAATAGTTTAATATTTACTAACCAAAACTAGGCTTCCATTCAGAGTCTATTCCCACTGTAGTAACACCTCTTAGACCTTCATCCAAAAATTCTTCAAATGCTTTTGGATTGTTCACTAACTTGATACAATCTCGTGGTAGGCTTAAAATGTGATATTGCAATTCCTCTTGAATGTCCCAATTATCTTCAGTGTTATTACTACCAGCTATATCATCACCTATACGTTGCGATAAAATTTCTAATAATTGGTAGTTTCCACATAAACCTAACGATAACGAATTATACAATCGTCTTACGGCCGAGATTCTGTTCTTCCATATCTGAGAGAGACCAAGGCCACTCTTGCTTAGGTATGTTATAAGTTTTCGCCCAGTACAACGCTTCCTCCATGTCCCCCATATGTGTCACTTGCTTTACTAATTCTAGTTGTAATTTTTCATCTGTACCAACGGCTTCTCTGACCATTTCTCTCCAGCTTTCACCGCCTGTAACATAAAGACTAGAAGCATTTACTATGTCAAACTAATTAGACAATTGTATAATGAAAAATATACTTACTGAGAGTTCCGTCTATAAAGCGTTTGTGTACGAGAAATTGTAGAGCACCTTCGCCTCGTCTTTGATTCAGATTAGGACACGCATCTGGTGGTAGATTATACATTTTTGTTAGACGAGCAACTAGTTTACTCATTGGGCGGACTTGTATCGTTGACATTTTTACATCAGGTATGTCATGAGAGCTGTAAAATAATTCTTTGATCAACATTTTATGGATTTTACACGATTTCTATATTTAATATACTTACCAGATGTACTGTTCTAACATGTTTTGCATGTTCTTGCCAGGAGCTATTAAGTTGTCCAAGTACATTACTAAAGCTCTTTGTATGTCTGGACAGCCAGCAAGAAAATCTTCCACAACAGTTACTTTACATTGTAAAACTAATGCCATGAGAATCGTCTCAGGATCAGCAAAATTTGATTGGAGACATAACATAGCTGCATATTGTGCAGCTTCTTTGAACTTTTTTTCTTTAATCATATCCTATGACAATAATTACTTGTAGTACACAAGTTTGTTTTGGATGCCAGATGAATTTCAGACAATGACGCACCTGTACTATTGGAAGAATTAACTCCTTATGCTGAACAACTTGATAAGCATCACAGACCATCTTTAATAGCTGCATATTCTTTTGTCTGCGAACCAATTTGAATGCCGCCACTTTTAAGTCGGGAACTAAACATTCCATATATGTGTTTGTTCGTACAGATATCCATTTGCAAAACTCTTCCATTACTATTTTAAAAGAAAAGGTATTAGTTTTTCATATTGTACAACGTGTAATATTAAGAAATAGACTGTATAAAACCTGTGAAAGCTAGGGAAGCTTTGGTTTTCACATGATTGAAATCTGAAGTATTTACTACAATTCTAAGAGTGCTCAAATAAGGATTAGGTGCTGAGTCAAAGTAATCCGTTAATGTTTTTGTAATTCCATCACTTTTTTTCCCTGCAAGAGAAAACAGACCTTTAAATTCATGACATTCAAACTAAGGAATGATAATTGTTTTCATCATATACATACACAATCCCCAAATATAATGAAGTGAATTCAACCATAGTTTTGTAGGCTCATCTATTTCTGTAAAAAGTGCTAAATCTGAATCATAATCCTGTCTGTAAGACATCTGGCAGTCTGAAGAAGCAGAAGCACCACTATCAGAATGAGCCATTCTTTGTTTTCAATAACAATCCTGAAACATAGGTCCAAATCGTTTATGAATATTAATTTAAAAATTCAAAATAAAACTGTCATTCATGACGAAAACACATTGTGCTCCATAATCTGTTAGCAGTACTCTAAAATGTAATAAATTCTGTGTTCTTACCCAATAATCAGTGAGATGCTGTGACAGGTTACACAGATATATAACAAACCAAAACCAATAGATAAAACTTGCTAGTTATACTACTTAGCTAGCAGTTGATCGACAACTCCGATCAACGAGCCCGTGGTCAAGACTTGTGTGCCATGGAAACATCAAGTTTCTCAATTTAGAAGTAATTCGGCCATGTTGTAGTTTGGAAGGAAAGCTTGATCTATGGCGCGACCTGGACATTCTTTTCTATATTTCTTGGCCACGTGTTTACCGTCATGCGATAATTATATACCCGGTGTTTTAGAAAATTTAATCTTATAGATAAATAACGTGATTCGCACTGTCTCTTCAAAATGTTACGTATTAAGTGAATACATTTGCAAAAGCAGTATAATCGAACGATCTCTTGAAGTTTTATATTATTTTGTTTTCTAACAGATATTTTTCTTTATCATCGACTATATTGTCACAATACAATTGATACTGTCTCCACCAGTTAGATATAATGTTTGGGAGGAATCTAACAAGACATTGGTCAACCATGACATGAAAAAGTTTGTTTCAGGAATAACCGCGGTTCCTGTTTTTATTATCCATGACGCATGTGACTGCGTGTGACAAAACCGTCAGAGGCGATGAACAGTAATGTTGGGTGGTATCTTGTCGAATTTAGTGTCAATACAAAAACATTTGGAAGTTTGTTATCGAATATAAAGAACGTTTGTTTACTTCTTGTATATAAGGAATAACGTATTTTACAAGAAAATCATTATGTCACCTATTGTACCTAAAAATACGAAGCCTAGTTTGCCGAAAGATTGGATAGTAGTCACTTCGAAAACTCATCCAAACAGAGTTTACTACTTCAATATTCGTACAAATAAGTCATCGTGGGAGTCACCACTACTGCATAACGCTAACGAGGTATGACATCATTTCAATATTTACGTGTGACAGGTATTACGTCTTAGATGTACCTTCATTTGTCTCTATTTGTTACATTATATCACTTATGTAAGATTTTCATTCATAATGTTACACAGGCATCACATTGTAAGAAAAGAAGAAATGAACAGGACAATGAAGATGGTCTGCTTAGGCCAACCACACCACAAAATGATGTCGAATCACATGCAAAGCCTCATGAACGAAAAAAACTCAAAGCTAAAAGAACACTTGCTTCTACGGAACCAGTGGATACACCTCAGATGCGTGAAATTAGAGAGAAGTTACTTCAAAAACAGGCAAAAGCTGCCGGAGCCAGTAAGAAGTCTGTACCCATTAAAAAAAAAAATAATGAAATTTCTCTAAAACCAGATACAACAAAATCAGAATCACCAAAGAAACCCAAAAAAGAAACGGTTTCAGTGTATAATGAAGAAATGCGTGCTGTTTATGAAAAAATGTGTCAGAGGCAGTCCAAAAGTCCTACTTCAAAGAAATCAATTTCATCTAAATCTTCTAAACAAAGTCAATCTAGAAAACAATCTTTTGTTACTAAGACCAGTAGTACAGATAGCAGTACTAGTAGTACAAGTACTACAAAAACTGGTTCCACAAGTGTACAGGATGGCTCTACTTCAAAAACAACTAATACTTCCTCAGCCACTGTCCGTTCTAATAAAAGTAAGAAGAGAAATATTGCTAGAAATGGTAGTAGTACTAGCGATACATCACTGTCGACTACAGTTTTTTCAAAACTTGAAAATAATTCAGAACCTAAGGGACGCTCTTTACGCACCAGAAGTAATATATCTGTTGTCAATGATTCTACAGGTAATATCCATAATTTTTGTAATGTCAATCCATTGATCTAGCTTTGAATATTAATTTATGTACGTTATAGATCGAAGTATAGACACTGATTCTAATACCATTACTAAAGTTACTAAAACTCAAAAAAAAAACATAGCAAAAAAACGTCTTGAAGAATTAAATGATTCTTTACAAATGGAACAACAGAAACGAAAGTTGGCAATGCGTTTGGAATCAACAGAAAAAAAATCAGACAATATAGTATCTATTTTAGGTAATAAAATGTAATACTTAAAATTATTCCCCAATTGCCGCGTAATTAACAGTACTAATAATATTTCTGAGAAAATTTGTTTACAATCCATCATCATTACTTTACATATTATTATCATAACTTTTTCCAGATTCTCCACCAAATATTTATAAGAATGCTGTGGTTCGTCTTAATTTTTTACGATCTAAAGTATTAAGATCCTCAAAAATTAAACGAAACATCAGTGGAAATGAAGAGTTGATAGAAACGAATGATCGTTACAATAAACCAGTGGCAGGGATAGATACTTTGTTAAGGGAGTGCCACGAAGAGGAATCGTTTTATGAAGAAATGGAATGGTCGCCAATTGAAGATGAAAAAATAATGTCCGAGGTATTTGCTCATCTTTAATGTAAAATGTATAATTTACCGTGTTACCACCATAACGAATTTGAGTTGACGTAGGTACAAAATGTTCGAGTGCGACTGGGGACTCAGACTTGGGATAATATGACAATTAATACACCAAAAAATGATTTGGAGTTTCCCGCGAATGGACGTGCGAATAATAAAGACTTGTATATCATTATCGATACAAATGTATTCCTTTCGAACATACAGGCAGTAGAACAAGCCAGAGATGCCGTATTTAAGACTTATGGCAGACCGATTATTGTAGTACCATGGACTGTTCTTCGAGTACGTTGAAAACATTTTTGAATTAATTACTAAGTTCTTATAAATTTTCTTTTGGTCTAGGAATTGGACTACATAAAAGATAATAAGTCGGAATCTTTACAAGCGAAAGCTCGACGGGCTATTAGATTTCTCTATCAACACTTTTCAGACAAACATCCGCGTGTCAAGGGTCAAACAGCCTCAGATTTTGAAAAAAATAAAGCACAATTTGCTATTGATTGTCCAGACGATGAAATCCTACAGACATGTCTTCAGGTTGCACAATCAGGGCATACTGCGGTAAGTTTTTCATTAGAAAACATGAACAATTCATGGGCTCTTGTCTTCAAGTTTTCGATCATTTTTAGGTTTTACTTTCTTATGACATCAATCTCTGCAATAAAGCGATGATCCATGACATTCTTACCCTTGGACGTAATGATCCTCTGGAGAAGATAGATTTTCTAAATGCTATTGAGAGTATGAGCGAGAGTAGAATATCACAACACAATTTAAATGACAATGGTGAATGTTATCCAGAGCCTGTTTCAAATTTCGATAGAGAAAATGAAATGTCAGATGAAATTCTTGAGGAGGCCAAAGCTATACTAAAGAAATTCCTTTCCATCGTAAGTACAGTATAAGGAAGAAATCCAAAAACGTTAAATATTTTCTTGAACAACTGTCTCTCTTAGATCGTCGCAAAGGAAATGCATAATTTATACGGTGATCCTTGGGAAAAACATACAATCATCCGTCCACCTTGGTCTCCAGTCGATGTACTGAAATGCGCTGTGAAACATTGGATGGCTGCAGTCAGTGAATCCTTCATCAGGCGAGCGGAAAATATACTCAAGGAACTGTTAGAGAATTTCAAACAACCTCCAGGTAAGTTCTTTCTAGCGTACATGGGAAACCAGCTGATAAAATATTAATGTTCAGATCAAGGTAGAAGACTCCGTGATGTTAATCACATCCTGGAACGTTGCAGTGATTTGGTGCAGTGTGCCAAACAGGACAAGTATCCTCAGTTAGTACAAACTACTATGAAAAATATCAAGGTAAATGTCATATACTTTTTACACTGTTGGTACGCCTTATTTCTCTGCTAAAATACAAATGTGAATCAGTATGATTTTTAAAGGAATTGAAAAAAACTTGTCAGGAAGCTATCAGGCAAATAAATGAGGAACAATTGCGAGAAGAGTTCGCCCCAGGAATTGATGTAGAGGAACAAGAGCGCCGTGCAGAAATTGCTTTCCAATATTTTAATAACATCTATTGCTACGCTCGTGATATATGGTAAGTTGAGAATTCAATAAGAGGCTTTGTTTGAATTAACCAAACTCATTTTATTTCTCAGTGGTTTGGCTGCAAAATTAAAACATATACCATGTGACATTGAATATGGGAATCCGGATCCTATGCCTTCTGCTGAAGATATAACAGAGATTCAACCACAGTTGGCTGCTAATATAAACAGCTTACGGACAGCTCTAAGCTCGTGAGTCACATTTTAATGCAAAATTAGTGTATTCATTTTCGATGTTACCAAAAATATAACTTTTTGTTTTGGATGTTATAGTGCCCTGGAGCAGGTGAACGCATTGCATGTAAAACATGGAGCGTTAATTCTTTTACGTGAAGCTTTGGTAAACTTTTTACCAGAATTCGACCAAAATTACTCAGATCTGTCACTTTTGGATCTTTACTATTGTCTCAGGAGAAAGGAATCATTCTTGAAGATGGGTTTGGCACAGCTACATAATCTAAGTATACACTTTTGTCGTATAGCTAGTGCAACCAGTGGTTAAAAAAAACTTATGCTTTCAGTAATCCGTTATACCATATAAAAGTATAGCGGTATTCATAACTTGCACACTGGTATCATGCATTTCTATACAAATTGTGTAAATGCTATTGAGTATAGTACTAAAATAATAGTATAACAACTCTACATTCTCTTAAGAAAGAAAAATATGCGGTCTTAAGTACGTTACGCTTTGTTTTCCGAAATTATAGAACCGTTTTCTTGTTGGGACAAGGAATAAATAACAGACTAATATAAAATTATGTTATATTAAAATACAATAAAATAAAATGAGTATAGTTTATTTTTTATATAATGTGTAAAATAAAGGTGTACAGCCGCGAATAGATTTGAATTAAAGAATATTTTTGCGTCACTCCTATTTTAAGTTTTCTTTGAAGTTCCAGTACCGTCGATCATGCGAGAAGAATTTCTCTAATTTCTATAAAGAAGTGGGAAACCTTCCGGGGGTGGTTGAAGCCAGTTGTCCTTGGCATAAGTTACATGCTTCGTGTCGATAACATGAAGGGTGTAGGCGTGTCTAGATTTCTCGCTTCTATTGCTGTATGAGAAGTGTACAACTTGACCATGAAGAAGAATACATGTGCCCTTGCGTACTGGAACAGCCCGGAAATTACTAGTGGGATAACAGGGTGCGGGTCCATCATAGGTCAATAATTCCTGAGAATCAGGATCCTTGTTCCTGATATAACGTCTATGAGTGCCACTGAGATGTGATCCTGGCGCGATCGATAAGCAGCCATTTTCTATGGTAGCGTCTTCCAAAGCTATCCAATATCCGACAAGCTTTACTGGATCCGTATATAGATAGGTGGCATCTTGATGTACGATTACTATAAATATTAAACAAGAAGAATAGAGAAATACTCAAGAGAGACTTATATTTCATCACTGTATTACCTTCTGAGCCTGGTCCAGGATTTTTGTAGATATACATTGACTGACATATAGCTGGTTCTTGAAGATTTAGCTGGAAAGCTATTTCCTTCATTCTCTCATCGAAAGAGTATTTTTTAAAGACCGGATGTAGCCAATGAAGAGCATGTCCCACTTTATTCAAGGATACTCTAGGATGTACCTTCAGCTTTCCATCGTTTTCCAAAGCGTCCGATTCGAAGAAGAAACTCACTTTATGGGCACTATCCAAAAAGTAATGGTCCTTGTTCTATATCGGGTGTACGATACTGTTTTAGTTTCCGTAGATTTTCGATATTAAATCTTTTAGCTAGTATACACTACCTGCGGCGATTCTAACGAATTGAAAATCTTCCTTTCATTTTCCGGTGGAAGATTCGTCGTTAATTCTTCGCCGCTTGATTTGAGTTCCTCAACCTCCTGCTCGTTGAAAAAATCCGGAAGGACGACGTAGCCATCCTTCTGAAACTGTAAACAAGACTCATTGAAAAGAAGGCAGGATACACGAAACGCAAAAACCAGCAAGAAATTCTTTTTGGAAATCGTGCCAAGTTTACGAATTTGGGTACCAGTTGAAATTAATGTGTTCTAAATTCTCTGGCATCGCTTCAATTCCAAGAGTCATTTCCCATGTAATTTGGTGACCTTGCTAACGGGTTCGGGAAGTCATATTTGGAATAGTAGAGCTATGTTAGTCTGTTTCTAATTCCTGTTTCTCAAGATGAACAACCTTAAGGGATTATTGGAATCCTCGAAATTCCACACAGCAGGAGAGCATAAGCCAAGTCCAGTAGAAACAGAAGAAATGGAAATCAGCTTATCTAAACATTGTAACCGAGAAGCTCGAAGAATGAATTTCGCTATCAATTGATGTGCCAAATTCGCTAACGAGGCTCGCGAATGATCCGAAAGTAAATGTCGCTCTATTTTCAATCCGCCAAACATCTCTTAGAACACCCGGAAAGACTTGGTGTGACATTTCGAGCAGCTTAATCTAGTTGCCTGGGATAATAGCTGCTTGTGAAACACATCGTAACCAAGAGGAATCTGAGGGAAGTCAAGTATAGTAAAAAACAAAAATGAAAACAATAGTATCTGTCCATGAGTCCATGCGTGGGCGTAGGAATGTGATGTTTTGAGATACACTCTCGGTAACTAATAATACGTCCGATATGACGCTCTAAAAATAGTACTGGGACTTGTTTATTAAAGAGACTAAAGGGGTCTGACTAGACAATCGCTGATGGCCTCTTCCTATCATAAAAGGGTCTGACCTGGGACCATCTCGTACCCTCATTCTTTTAAGAAACATGTTGAACACATGGCTACCATGTAGTTTGTTTAGAAGTCTAGTTGTCGATGGAAAAACGGTACGCCATAGAGCCCTTGTCAAAGTCATAAATTTGCTGGTTTGGTTTTACACTCATTATACCTGTCATTCTTGGGCGATGAACCATTCTAAAGTTTTCCCAGTCACGTAAATTCCTGAGTGTGCATTATATTGCATTTTTCTGCCAAAAAAATACGTCGCATGTAGACGTAAGAGAGACCAGAATAACTAGGTATACGCAGGTGAGTGGTGAACAGCTGCATAAGTTATTATCCTTCTTCTTAAGGTAGTTGTACAAAATCATTTTGGTCAGAATTATAAAAAATGTTTATTGAATGAAAAGAATCGCGATACATAACCATTCGTCAAATTTGAAGAAGATTCACCGTTTTAAACTCGAGATAATTGTTATCAAAGTTTACCATTTTTGTGCGTATCGCCTATACTAAATAAATGCCAGTATCGTTCTTTTCACTTCAATGACTAAACGCTTCGTCAGATTTTGATTAAAAGAACCGCCAACAGTGGAGAGCTATTATTCGATTATGGCAAAAAAATGAAAAACGTTGACTATTTTGTTTTCAAAATACAACCACGGGAATCATTAAATTTCAGCAGAGATATGCGTGTACAGTCAGCTAGCAATGAATAACTCATGGTATGAGTGTATCTGCATAGTGGCTCTTTTATGTGTAAAAGCGAGTACAAGCTCAGTGTGAAGTTCCCTCCATGTAACCCAAACTCTTGAAATATTTTACTATTTATTAGGAGCAGAACTTTTTTATGATAATGTAGCACGGCACTTAAGGGGGGCTAACCTTAAGGGTACTAGGGAGTAAAAACGACCATCTTGAATTGTCTTCATCGAACTCGAGTGCACGTAGATTTGTATAAGTTCCACAATTGCTGAAATGGCACTTTTGAAAGGAATAATCACGAAATGACGAAATGA
>JARPRG010000286.1:852027-883403 GCA_031001745.1 Hartigia nigra
TGCACGTAGATTTGTATAAGTTCCACAATTGCTGAAATGGCACTTTTGAAAGGAATAATCACGAAATGACGAAATGAGATGCATGCAAAAATTTTGCCTAAAAATCTTTCACTTCAAAATTTGAATCAATAAGGACAGAGCATGTATGGTGTCGCTGCCACGTATACCGCGAGTTTCGAGCGCGGTGAATCCGTCTGGTAAAAATAACTTTGCTCTAGTGTAGATGGCAAGGACCCATCGATGAATGAACGTTTAAATATAGTGCTCTTACAGCGGTGATGTCAATAGCAAAATCGCAATCTTTTACGCTGTGTGATGTACATAAAAATACATTTTGCAGCTTATTATTATTGGTGCTTCAAGACAAGTCGTCAGATAAAGCATTTAAAAAGTAAAAAGTGGAGAGGAATAATTGTTATTACTGTAATTCGTGTGCGGTGGTGTTTTGAACTATGAACTTATATCAGAATAAAGTTATAGATGAAAAACTTATAATTTATGAATAAATTTTCATGTAACACGTTTCAAAGAAACATAATAAAATAGTATGAATAAAATAGTACGAATAATTGATAATACAAATTAAAAAAAAAATTAATAATACAATTTTGTATGATATACTTCAAAACAAGGGAAATGAAACAAAAAAACGTGCGCGGAGAGGCAATAATTTACATAGATCTAAAGACAGAATGAGCCGTTTTAATGGCGCACCGTTTAAAAAGATAACTTATGCGAAAGTCACTGTAATGGCGTACAGTAACTAAGAAGTTGAAATTGAATTTATCTTACCTGTGACAGTATGTCCTTCATGTGGCTTAACTCTCAATCTATGCAGAAACCAGTTTTGTACCGGTAGCAGACGAATTATAAAAGTAAATGTAATGTTGTGTATATCGTTGAAATAAGCTCACACTTAAATAAATTTGCACGGAAGAAGAATAGGACTCTTCCACTATAATAATCGGTAATGTACGCATACGGAACGTTTCTACGGACTGACGAGCACTCAGGCACTTGGCTAGGGAAGCGTTGTCCGCACCAGCCAAGCTTCAGACTTGCGTTACTTGACATCTAGCGGATGATCCGTCGTGCTAGTTCCAACGTCATCTTCGCGTAGGACGTACGCAAATTTCAATTGTAGATCTTCTTATACCTGGTTTGTTGAAGGACTTTTATTTTATTGACTTCATCCATGTAGCACATGTTTTATTGCGAGTTTGATTTTTATATAAGATGTTTATTTTATGAAAAAAATGAAATCTTCATTTAACAAAAAAAAATGAGAAATGTTAATGATACAATTTTCCAGATATATAATAGTTCATAGTGTTAATATTTTTTAATGACCATCATCTTTACGTCTGAAATAGACGAAAGCTAATGCCTCACTGGCAAACCTATAAGCATAGCATGATAATACTGTGTGACTTTATGGGGGTTATTTTTATTGATTGCTTGTTATATAATATAATATACATATATAATCTTATAAATACTGCATAAGATATTTAATATCTAACACTTGATTTACGAGACCCGTCAAATTGACGAGTTTCAGATTTTAAGAGTAAAATTACAGGAACTATTACTATTATTTTCTAAAAATTTTTGCTGACTTTTATTAATTTAATGATACGAATATACAGATATCCAAATTCATTTCCTCCTCGGGCTTTTAATTTTGAAATTCTGTATGTCGTATATCTATTTCTGCGGATACCTGTCAACTTGATGGTTACTCTAAATCTTCACTCAAAAAAATGTCTAGTTATCCTAACTATAAAACGACAACTAATCATGAATGGTTCGCGTTTTTCAATGGGCGAATAATCCTTGTAGTATCTACAACTATACAAATTTCTCTGATTCAGTGTTAATCCTGATAAATTTGCTTCATTCGTAAAATTATTACTCCAGTAAACAAAATAATCAAAAAATTGATACCAAATAAAAAAGCAACGCGGTGGAGATATGTAACTATATAAAATTAAATAAATAAATTAATAGTAAGCTAATAGCATATAATTAAATTGCTTCTAAATTAAATAACTAGATTTTTTGAAGAGAATGTGAACTTTCGTTCAGTCGTCAATCTGACGGGTGTTCGTAGAAATAGATATACAAGAATTGTCCGTAAACGTGGTGATAAATTTGTATTAAACAACAAAATAAGATATTTGAAAGCTTAGATAAATGCAGAGTGGAACGAATCGACCAAATAAAGTTAAAAGCTCATGAAAGATCATGAGTTTTATGTGACCTCACGGTCACCCTTGAACCCGAGTAATTGCAATAGAGTTCAAGATAGCCTAAATTGTTGATTAGGCCATTAATCACACGTACAGAATCAGTTTTCCAGGGAAAAGCTAAGAAAATTGTACAAATCGTAAATGAAGTGTAATCCACAAACTTTTAAACAATTGTCAAACTGCACGGATAAGATACCCGTAGATAATATACGAATGATAATATAGAAATGATGTCTGCACGTGAGACGTCAGTGATCGCAAATCGTGTTTATAATAGTCATAGCTTAGGTCTTTGGGTTAACTAATCTATTTGTGTTGTTATTCAGTTTGCTTCATCTCTTTTCTTCCTTCTCAGATTTGTTTCTTATCTTTCTCTTTCTACAGTCTTTCTTCTATCTCGCTCTTAAAGTCGCCTTTAGGTAATATTATCTCGTCAACTAGCCGACGGTGCAACTAGTGGCGACAACTTATTCACGAGTCTCCATTTTCCAATTGACAATACTCCAGAGTCCGAATTTCTAATTTCTAGAAAATAATAATAATAATTCCAAGTATCATATACATCACACATAATCATCCATCCTTCTTGTAAACTTCTTACTGAAGTCATCTACAAATACACTTAGTGAATACACGTTGAGGAAATTCCTCAAAGAAATTGTGCTGGATGAAAACACGTGGCGCGCTATGTACTATATATAACGATTTATCTTACGTTCCCCTTTTTTTCTCCTATTTCTATTCTATCCTATCCTTCTTTTCAGTGCGTATGCATGAGTAGACTGCTATATGTATAACGTATGTACATTGGTAAATAGGTGGACGCACTCTCCTAGAAGAGAAAAGAGAATAAAGCAAGTGGGACGAGTGCATGCACAGAGGCTGTCAAGGCACGTGCAGGGTGCACGTGTACTTGGTATTGCGCTGTTATCATATGAAGAGGAAAGTAAAAGTACTCTCAATTGTACGTTACTTACCCTATTAAAATCTGTTCTAGCGCGTCTCGTTCCTAGTTAGATTAGATTGGTACTCTCACACTTGCAGGAAGTGCAATGGATAAGAAGAATGGAACAATAACTTTTATTTGGTACTTGCTGGTACTTCGACAATAATAACAACAACAAGAACAACATCACAGAATGTCACTAGGGTAAGAGCATTTAGACAATATTCATTCGCCTGGAAATAAATTATCTCTATATAATAATATGAAACAAAAGTTTAACCAGTGATTCGGAATGATTCCTGTAAAAGATTAAAGTTTGTTATTGAATCCAGGCGATAATTAGGGTTATCGTGATAGGAGTATCACGTTTGATTTAAAAAGAAGTTATTTTGCTTCTATATAAATATTTTTAAATCATAATCACCACCCTGATCTCGTGTTAAAACAAGATGTTCTTATGTCAGTTATTACCTGCGATGCTTAATTTTTTTTAAATCCTTGGAAAGGAGTTGACCCTTCCCGGGGAAGCTGCGACGTGTCGTGCTGTGCGGAACGAGTCCGGCGACTGTGTTGTTCGTGGTAGGGATTTGACACTGTTAGATAGTCTTTCGCGAAGAGGATTGTGAGTTCGCTGTAGTAGTACAGTCGACTGCGGTCGACGTTACTATCGAACTGGTAACCACGGGATTTCTACATTTTTTTACCTTCTTACAACCCTTACTGAGCGTCACCCTATTTGAAGAAGTATTCTCCCTATACAAATATATATATATATATATATTTCGATATACATATGTAAATCTGAATTTTAACCCTTTGAGAAGTCGAGCGTTGTTTCCCTTTTGCATAAAATTATCCGTCCGTCTGACTGTCCACCCTTTTACCGTCCGCCATCGGTCAGTGCACCGTAAATTATCACGCTTACGTAAAGGGGTGAACGAGACTAACGACTTCCGGGATATTTTACCTGGACTATCCATTCGTAAAACTTCAAGAAGATAATCGTAAGAGAACTGATTATTGATAACAGAACGAGGACCTCAGATATTCACCGTGCCTAGATTCTTCTTTGGTAAGCCATTATTTAAATATTTTTTATTGTA
This sequence comes from Hartigia nigra, assembly GCA_031001745.1. NCBI lineage: Eukaryota > Metazoa > Arthropoda > Insecta > Hymenoptera > Cephidae > Hartigia > Hartigia nigra. The sequence goes on from JARPRG010000286.1 coordinate 856,329, forward strand.
AATATACACAAATTTAGTTCTGATAACTTGATAAAGCATTAGATCATTCTTTTGGATCACAGTTGAAATATTGTTTTTAAAAGTTTTATGATTTTTTTTATTATCCATGGCCATTGTTATGTATTAGTATTTTTTTTATGTTGTCAGTTATACTTTATTGACCAGTATCAAACGACTGTAGGTGCCCCCATTGTTTTGCGACGATGCTAATTGTCTGTATTAATAATACAGATAATTTTTTACAAGTCAGCGTAAATGTATTTTTATTATATGACGATGGTACCCATTTATAAATAGTATCGTCAGATAACCCGGTCTGCTAGTGCTATAATATTGCAGGTCGTGCTCATTGTTTACAAGGAGCAGTGTCGATATCATCGTTGTCCCTATCCCTATATATCATGACGGGTGGCGACATACGACACTTTGCACACGCAATGCGCCAGACCGCTGCCAGACCGCTGCCAGACATTATTCTGATTAATTGATCCCTTCTAAATACAATCTTCCAGGCTACTGTCATACAATACATTATTTTCGTAGACTATAATTTTTAATACATTTTCTGACGATTCTGTTGAATGCTATTTGATCAATGGTGGACAATGCACTCTGGTGCACTTGTTTCCCCAGTTACACGTTCTCCAATGCATGGAGAAGAAATCGTACATTGCATTATCATTCCGTTAAACGACGTCTCCTCCCGGGCGCTAAGAATCGGGTAAACACGATTGTTATTCGAGGAATATCCCCTTATGATATATCGGGAGCAATCGTTAAGACTTCATTTCTTCTTATTGTTATTCATTTTTATTAAGAATTACGTGCATTCAGACTTCTACCGATTACGCTTGTGTTATGTGTCGATGGCATCTAGGTGTCAATTTTTAATTGATAGTTTTTCGTTTTTAATTTATTTTGATTTAGTTTTACTAGTCATTTTTTTGTTCATCACATGCGTTCCATCTATTAGGACAACCTGGATCTAGGTGATTTTGGTAGTAGTAGAATGAAATGCAGCGAAACGGAATGACGGGGATGCTATAAAGATCTGCAATGTATATAGTAGCTGCCAGTAGATGATATAATGGTTCTGTTTACTGGTCAACCGACCAGAGGCCTTATTTCTGATTAGAACAATGAAGATTTAATGAACAACACAAGGCAAGGGCTCCTTACTTGTCTTCAATACAGTCTTTAGTCTTTTGTCTCTTTCTTTCAAAAATTCTACATGTTATAAATTTTAGGGATAGATAACAAAGTAAGATTATGTCACTTACTTTCGCAGCTAATATAGTACATAAAAAAACCTATATCTATACAAAAGATACTATAATAATTAGGACCAGTATTTATCAAATATGAATAATCAATCTTATTTCAGTACTGAATGTATATCATTATTTGATAGCAACGTTAATCTCAGTGGCGGGAGCTTTAAGTCGTAGAAAATATCTTTGCCCGAGTTTCGATCAAGTCTCGAAGGGACTTCCACACGTGGCAGACACTGACATAGTAAAATTTCGAAATATCAAATGATCTTTTTTTAATATCTAGAAATGTAGGGACGTCCACTGGACCTATTGGTCCTGGTCATCACATGGTGGGGATATATAAACTGTTTATGAATTTAGGGCTTGGTGAGTGGAATAAAGAAAATAGAAGACAGAGGGGGAAAACACGAGGCAAAGAGTTTTTAAGGACTTCTAGGGTTACGATGCAGCCAGTGTTCATCGAGCTCCGCTTGGTGATTGACTAGATTTCTTCTTTGGGAACCATTACTGCTTTTCGGAGTTACTGAAAAACTCTAGAGTTTTCTATTATTGCAAGTCTATTAGTGACTTTGTGAAGATATTTTTCATTTTTTACCAGTGCAATATTTTATCAGCTCCTTTGACTATTCTTGCTCTTCACGGATCTATAAGAAGGTAGCCTGCATAGCTAGTATACCTTTGCGAACCTAGCGTTAATATTTTTTTTTCAATTATAAGGTACCATAAACTAAGTCTTACTACTGTATTTCACTGTATCTCATCCGCGAAATATTTCTGAAGAATTTACCTAGGGGGTTATTTGGTAGACTCCGTATGAGCTTATAATGACGATATTTTTAATGTAGTGACAATTCCCTGTTATGTATTATGTAATATTTGGTGAAGAATAAGGAACTTTGATCATAGTTTATATTGCTCTGTCAATAACTAAAAGTCCATCGGTCCAAATTTAAAGATAATTTAATGTTGATAATTTTCATTGTAATTCTTGTACTATGTTTATTTACGATTTTTAATGACTCATCACGAACAATTTACTGACTGTTTCAGGAATTACTAGAAAACATCATGAAGTGCCAGATCAAATTCCAATTGATACTGATGCTGTCATTGCTGTTAGGATTAACATATGCCCATCCTGTGGTGTCGTCTAACCAGAAGGCTTCGGATAGAACTACTAAGGACGTGGGACATTCCTCTTTGATAGAAACTCCGCATAATTGTCTTCAAATTCCAATAAATTTGCGGCCCTGCGACGATGACGAGTAAAAATTATTATATTATTTTTTTATTAAGTTTTAATTCTGGATTTTGACATTATTTCTGTATTCAAGTCTAACTTCTTCAAAGTGGATTATGAAAGGTAAAAATTATTTCTAGATTTGCGGATGAGATCAGAAGGAAGATTGAAGCTTTTGTTAGTGGAGCCAAAAGCGAGAAGGTTACTGTTATTTATAAACTAGTGGGCTGCCTTCCGAGCAGGTATATTTTTGAAAAATCTATTCCATACGTTGAATACTAATTTTTGATTTTCATATGCATTTTGTTTTTATTAGAATACCATTTAAACTACCCATGTGCAAAGAAAAAGATACTTTACGACGAGATCTCGAAGTACGCACGCTGTATTCTTACAAGCCTAAATATCCGTCGACCGTTAAGCCTACTTCCGGTACAACTTCAACCACAATTCCTCCTGCTGATGACTCTGCTTCCTCGAAATCTAAAAATGTAAGTGGTTCTGTGGATATTACTATTATTAGCGGTTCTTGAAGGTATGAAATTTTATTTTAAAACAAAGCCAAGGTTAAGCAAAGGGGTTGCGGTAGGTATAGCAAAATTTTATTAAAGGAGGAAATACTTACGGAGGAGATCAAGGAGGAGGAAAGTCCTCAACATGGAAGTTTGGATACAAGTATGCCAAAAAGGAAAAGCATTATAAACAATGTAGAAATGGCGAAGGCGTATGTATCTGGTGGTACAGTAAAATCCAATCTTATTTCTGGCGAGGAACAGTCTGCAAATATGAAAGAAAGAGTGTTCAGAAAAACTGCTGAGACTGTCAAATCTAATTCCATTATGAACATTAACCCGTTAGTAACTGACAAATTTGTTGATGTATACTATCATAGGGAAAAGAATGAGATTCGAGCAGATGCAAGAGCCAAAGAGGAAATGGAAGCAAAAGAACAGAAGCCCTTCAAGGAACATATGGTAGAGATGGAATTTCCATACGCCAAAGCAATTCCTTATGATCCTAAAAAATTAGAGGTAGCCAAGATCGGCAGTGAGTTCCCTTATTCCAAGGCAATTCCATTTGATTCTGAGAAACTTCCGGTTGCTAGACGAGGAAGTGAGTTTCCTTATACCAAGGCAATTCCATTCGACTCTGAAAAGCTCTACATACCAAATATAGGAATTGAGTTTCCGTATGACGAAGCAGTTTCATATGACCCAAGGAAGTTAAAAGTTGCAAAACAAAGAAGGGAGTTTCCATATCACAAGGCAATTCCATATGATTCCAGGAATCTCTATGTACTGGGCAAAGGAATAAAATTTCCCCACGCCGAAGCAATTTCGTATGATCCCAGCATACTGAAGATGACCAAAGCAGAACATGATTCTACGTACCACAAAGCAATTTCATATGACTCCGAGAAGATATATATACCAGACAGAGGAATGGAGTTTCCTTACATCGAATCAATTCCGTATGATCCAAGTATATCGAAAATGATAAAATCAGAAAGTGAGCTTCCATACCACAAGGCAATTCCATACAACCTTCAGAAGCTATATGTACCAGAGAGAGCAGCTGAGCTTCCTTATGCCGAAGCAATTCCATATGATCCTAGCAAACTAGAAGTAACTAGAGAAGGTAGCAAATTTTCATACGCCAAGGCAATTCATTTTAATCCTTGGCAACTGATAGTACGAAGAGAAGCAAGTGAATTTCCATATGACATAGCAATTCCCTTTGACTCATGGAAACTTAAACAGGCACAAGATGACAATGACTTTTTTTATGCTAAGAGAATTCCATTCGACTCTTGGAATATTCATCCCTTTGAAAAAACAAATGAATATCAGTACAGGAAGATACCATTAAATCCTTGGAAATGAATCATTCCCAGAGAAGATGATGAAATTCCATATTATCATAGACCAGTACCATACAAGAACTTGAAAGCAACCAACGACTTCCCATATTCTCAGGCCATGCCTTATGACCCTAGGAAGATCTTCGAATCTGCAAGACATAAATTTGGAACTAATGAGTCATTTCTTCACAGTCCAACTGTACTATATCCCACCGATGGGTCTAAGAAGACTATGAAAACGATTGAATATGTTTCTAGTAAATAGATGAGTTGCCTGACGAGAATCAGTCATTTATGCTACCGTGAGACTCCTACTTCCTTTTCCACAGGACTGAGTAGTCCTAGGAGCATCTTTCTAAAAATTACAGGAAGGAAGGTTATGTTATGTTATCAATATGACATACCGTGATTAATCAAAGTTTGTAAGGATTCCATCCATCTCACAAGAAAAAAAAAACTGAGAATATATAAAAAAAAGACTGGGGAAATTTAGAATTTTCTCACGATTGTATACTTTTTTTTGTATCTTTTCTTTTTGGAGTCAGTCGTTCTTCAGCTAATCCTTAACAAGAAAGACAATCTATTAACATTTTACTCAAAATATATAAATATTAAATATATGATTATTAACGTATCGAAGATTGGTAGGAAATTCGCCATTTTTTAAAAGTAAATCAAACCCAGGAATGATTGATTGTCTTATCATAAACATTACAACGTAAAGGATTGGCTGAGTCGTCGGATTAGAGCAAGTTCCAAAGTCTGATCTGTACGGTCTTTAATGGCCGAACTAATGTGATACGTATAATAAGACACTAAATATTATAGTCAATTATCTTGTGATTATTGAGTGTGAATTGAATTTTTCTTGATAGGCAATGTGTGTACGTTTGCAAAACTTATAGCGAATTTTTTAGGGATAACGGGACAAAGAATGAATACTACATACACATACAATCTTTGTATAACCATTCTGAAATATTTACTTTATTCCCCTTTATTAGGAAATCTCATGCGTTACATCTAGATATAATATTGTTATAGTGTCGCGAATTATTGTTTGAACCTATTGCTTTATTGTTTAACTAGATCGTGATATATCAACATTACATTACCTCATAAATCATGTTACTTCCATAATTTCTGTACTATAATTTACAATGTAATGTGTGTAATAAAGGATTAGTAGCAGAACATTATCTTTTTCAAATTAATTTCATTCGTTCTGAAAATTGTTTAAAATATTAATCAACAAATTTTTGTTATCACGAGTTTTCCTTAATTCAATTATTACATTTTTTATAATAGTGATCTATACATTTTTCTAAGTTTTTGAGGTGAATCAAAAGAAAGGAGCACAGGTTTTCTTAACTGTAGATTATTATATTTTAATACTCGTTTTGTAAATTAAACATATTTACGGTATAAATAAGTAGTGCTAAGATGACAGGATGAATTAATAAATTAAAGTGTGTGATACGATCTTATGCTTCGTTTTCGATATCTTGAGCTTCAGTTTCAAAGATTTTGTCCTTTGTATCTTCAGCCTCTTCATTGAAATCACCCTTTAATGTAGGAAGTACTGCTTCGTCATTGGTAAAAGTAATGGTAGCCGGGATGGTACCAATACTGGATCCAATGGCTGTGGTACCACCACCGGCTGAAGCTTCTGCTGCTGCATAGGCTCCACCGTCGGTCGCTGTAGCTACAGCAGCTGCATGAGATTCACTGGAAGGTATTATGTAGGATCCACCGCTTATGATGGAAGATCCAGTATTAATTTGAGATCCTGTTCCAACTCCATTGTAGGACCCAGTTCCAATTCCCGTGTGAGACTCGGTCCCCGTGTGGGACTCGGTCCCCGTCTGAGACTCTGTTCCAATTCCAATGTAGGACCCAGATCCGGTATGAGTTCCAGTTCCAATTCCTGTATAAGATCCTGTTTCATTTTCAGTGTAGGATCCTGTTCCCGTTCCCGTATGAGTTCCAGTTCCAATTTCTGTATAGGATCCTGTTCCAGTTCCCGTATGAGTTCCAGTTCCAATTTCTGTATAGGATCCTGTTCCAGTTCCCGTATGAGTTCCAGTTCCCGTATGAGTTCCAGTTCCCGTATGAGTTCCAGTTCCCGTATGAGTTCCAATTCCCGTATGAGTTCCAGTTCCAATTCCTGTATAGGATCCTGTTTCAGTTTCAGTGTAGGATCCTGTTCCCGTTCCCGTATGAGTTCCAGTTCCAATTCCTGTATAGGATCCTGTTCCAGTTCCCGTATGAGTTCCAGTTCCAATTCCTGTATAGGATCCTGTTTCAGTTCCTGTGTAGGCTCCTGATGATCCAGAGTCTGCTCCAGCAACTGCGATCGCCTGTGATGATCCTATAGAACCAACTGAAAGACTAGAAGTCGAAGATCCGCCAGACGTTGCAAAAGTATCGGTACTGCTACCCGTAACAGTGCCAGTAATAGCAGTTGCGGATGCTGAAGATGTAGATCCTCCAATTGGATAAACTGATCCTGGTCTACTCGGGAAAGATGGCAGCTCAGGATTATTTACAATTATCACTGGAACCTGAGGTTTTGATGGTTTTTGTACGACCACAATTGGTTTTGTTGGATACTCTACAATGACAACAGGTTTTGGTTTTTCAGGAACATTAACCACGATTGGTTTTTCTTCTATAATGACTGGTTTTGCTGGTACATCCTCAACCAGAGTTGGTTTCGTTGGCAGTAGTGGCTTTTGTACTACTACAGCTGGCTTATGTGGTTTTTCTTCCATAGTTATGGGCTTTTCGGGTTTCTCAACAAACACTACTGGTTCTTCCGGCCTTTGGATAATAACGGGACTTGGTTGTTCGTCGATCACAATTACGGGTTTGTTATCATTTGGTTTGTTGTTGAAAATGTTCCATCCATCGAAAATACCTGGTTTTGCGGTTGTCGAGGCAGTACTGTAATTTCCTCCAAAGACACTACCAAAGAGACCAGGATGTTCAGCAGGCTTTTGATATACGTAGACAGGATCTTTAATAACCTGAAGAGAATGAATAATATTTATAAGCATTTTTATTAGATAATTCTTAAAACTTAATTTTAAAATAGCTTGTTTTCATACCTCATGGTCTTGGTTATCCAAAACAGTTGTACCTTCAGGCTTGAAAATATTAGTGAGTGTAGGTATTACAGGCTTCTCAACAACATAGACAGGTTTCTCTACAAGAAGAGGTTTGTCATCAGGTCTGTCGATGATCAAAGGTTTGCTTGTCGGTCTGGCGAAAATATTTGGAAATCCATCGAAAATTGATGGTGCAGAGGTCAAAGGTTTATCAGGATTCTCGGGGCTTATGGGATTGCTCCAGAGACCGCCAAAGATTCCAGGTTTTTCAGTAGGTTTAGCGATTGTCGCTGGTTTCTCAATCGCAGGCTTTGAAAACATATCAAGAAGTCCTGGTCTATTGCTGATATCGTTCTCAGGTTTATGAAGAATTTCACTCAGGTTGGGTTTCTCAGCGACTTCTACAAGAGTAGGTTTCTGTGGCTTGTCTTCAACAATATAAACCGGTGGATTTTGATGCTGAATCACTACTACATTTGGTTTGGCTGTCGTGGTATATTTATCCCAGAATCCTGGTCGCCATAGTCCATCAAAGAGTCCCGGTTTAGGGGTAGGCTCTACTACAAGCACAGGTTTGACTTCAGGATCGCCGTTAGCAGAAACAACATCCGGTCTGTTAATGTAATCGTGAATTGCCTGAATCCCTGGTGGTTTAGATGACGATTCATTTGGTTCACCATTATCGTAGTGAGGACTATTTGGATTATCCCAAAAATTAGTTTGTTCTTCAGATTCGTTATCGGACGAGGAAGATTCATTTGGAGTGTCAACGGGTTCATTTACAGGCTTGTTGTAGATATCAATAGGATTGATATCCTCCGTAGGATGTTGATAAGTTGCCACATTGTCACAGAGAGGAATACCAATATCAGGAAGGCAATTGTAAGCAACCAGGGTAGCTACTACAGGAGAATCCTGAACTTTGGTTACGTAAATTGGTGGTGGTCTTGAAGCGACATTCCTGCCCCGACCAGACAGCACTAGATATTTTCCTTGTCTAGAATTCTCCGAATCATCCTTTTCCATCTCAGGGATGCTGGACTTCAACTTCAGGATTCTCTCTTGACTTTCCTTATTGGAATTCTCCAACGAAGATGGTTCCAATTCATCAATCGATACCGAATCAACAACTTTAGCAGAGAGCAGTTTGACATCGATGGAAGCATCGGAATTTTCAACCTCGCTACTTTCAGCACTGCGATCCTTCACTTCATCCACAGGTTTCTTATCGCTTTCGCTCATTTTTTCATAATTTGACTGAATTTCGCTCAGACCTAAGAGACAAGGTTTTACTCCTTTTGCAGGTGTCAGGCAGACCGGTTGACGCCATCGGATGATTTCGACTACCTCAGGCTCCTCAAAATTCCTTTGAGGAACTTCTCGGATTCCCAGGATACCGTTTAGATTCAAAGCAAGCGCCCTAGAGACTAGGGCTAGGATGACAATTGTCCCCAGCAATTTAGCCATTTTTCTTGCCCTTAAACAGTCTACACTGTTCAACGTTATTCTACCGAGCTACTCTCTTCACTACTGACTCGTACACTTTCAAAATCGTGGAAATACTGACCCCAAGAGAGACCGTGCTGAATATTTATACTAATTCTCGAAATACAGCCCTTATTCGTTTGGGGGTAGTTTATGGCAGGTATGCTAAAGAAAGTTTCGAGTCCCATTACGGTACTAGAACCGTTACTCTTCTAAGTGCCAATAACTGAAAACGTTTCCTTGAAGATTGACCAGCCGGACAAGAATTTTACAATTACTTAGAAAAGGATCCAGCAAATGTAAGGTCTTAATATATTCCATTAACCATAACAACATAATTTAAGTATACCGTCATTAATGTGCAGTTAGCATTATGTTGTCGCACACTTCGATTATCTAGATAAAGTGTATCTACGCATTAAGTCCGTCAAGTGAAAAACTAAGTTTTCTCCTTCCGTGGAAAACTCTCATCGTTGAAATTCATCCAGCTCAATGGAATTTGATTAGTGAAATTCATGACGATGACTATCGAGTGGGGAATAGAAATAGCGATAAGTATAGTCAGCACGAGTCAACAGGTTCCAATGTGGTTGACCTACTCTCGCCAAGCATCAGTACCTGCATCATGCAATTCGCACTTTGTCCTCATATGTAACAACACACATACCTAATGACTATCGATACAGCGGATAATGCATTATTCATTTTACCCAATTACATATAATTTCAATCAACTACCTAAACAAAATAGAATCCAAGAGTTTTATAATTTCATTACCTCAAGATAGTATCGAAATACGTATAAGCTACTCACATTACACTATTCCAATGTAAAATGAAGATCTTATTAGTTACACGAACTCGTCAGCTGTTTATCAGAGTTTTATAATCCTTCGGTATGAAGTTATGATACAAACGTATCTACGTCATGACAGTATAAATTTGGATACAGGTACTGCAGGTTATACCAATCTGATAATATAAAACGACAAATCAAATAGCTCCTGCTTCAAACCCGCAGTGAACGTCTAGAAAACCATATCGGGAGTTGCTAGTAGCGGAGGTTAAAATCTTGCGCAAGTCCTGAAGAAGACGTAGGCGTAGAGTTTGACGACCTACTGCTGAAAGAGACGAACATCTCAAAGTGAATAATCATCCTGAAGCTGGATGCCTGAAAAGATACCAGACTCTAGCAAACATATTCTTAAGTAAGTATAACCAGTCTCATCTAAATTATCCGATAAAGACATCGTCTAAGATAATTCTCAGGCAAGGTCAAGATCTTCGGAAGGAGTCTACCAGAGTCACAAGGTGAGTGCAGAGAATCGAAACGGGAAGAGAGTGCACCTGAGAGGAGCACAAATGTTTGCTGCTGAGGTAAGAGAGTCTGGACGTACGAAGATATAGGGAAGGATAGGTAGTAAAAAGATGGTGGGGAGTAGAGATAGTTATGAGACTGGAGAGAACGAAAGAGAATAACAAAAGAGTGAGAAGAGTATAGGGTAGAAGGAGAACTGACTCTCTCGACTGACTCGTGGAGATGGTTTGGTGCAGAGTGCGGAGTCTGCGGTGTGTGGTTAGAAAGCCTTAAGCTAAAGCCATAGCCGGTCTCGCATACCACGCGCTCTCTGCACTATGTCGCCCGTCGTTCGCCGATCTGCCTCGTGATCATCCGAGCGGTACCACCGCCGGGTACCATCTACGGGTTGGCCGCGCGTCAATCAGTGTCCAGTTCCTCTCGAGTCAAGTGTCCCCCCATTTGGATTTAAATAAGTGTTCCTAAAACCTTTTAAATCAAGGTAAGTTCAATAATTATTCAATAGATATATGGAAACTGCTTTGAGTTCTTTCATAGAATGTATAAGCATGAATAATTTATTCCATTCACATGCATTACTATATGCAATTCCTAATCAAATTGTGCCTATAGATCACATTAAGAGTTTAAATAAAATTTTATGGATGCTTTGAAAATAATATTTTAATGCAGGTAATAATAGATTACGGTATGATATAATGAGCCAGATTTGTTATTCTCAATAAGAATTGCCCAGCTGTGCATGCACAACGCTGTGTTAATAGCCGTAACAATTGTGTAAGGAGAGGATATAAAAATGATAATGGAACACCCGGTAGTATTGTCATGTGTAGTCTTGTTTACGCGTAGGCTTGCTGATTTAAATGAATTCGCGTATGACCATTCATGGCTCGACAAACCGGTATTGGTGTAAAACAGTAGGCGTAGGCCTCGGGGAATTTCGATGCAGTTTCACCAAATAAATTAATTGAAATCTGTTCTCACAAAAAAAGGAGGCACCACCCTGACCTCCATACCAGATGACTATTCTTACATTCTGAGAGAAACGTTTGACATTTTCAGAAGTGATCTATACGCTGGAGGAGGTCAACAATCGAAGAAGACTCTTCCTATCTTCCTTTATAAGGAATATCCATTCTATTCGATCGACCTTATACGTTACCTACTTCGATCTACTCGTTTCTCAGTAATATAGACTGACTAGTATTTCTATACGATAGGTTGGTACTGCTGACCGGCTTTAACGTCGGTTGCGGCAGGTCATGAGAAACGGGTCTTAAGATGGCCTACATAATATATTTTCGTTCTGTACGTTGAGATAGAAAAAAAAAACATCAAATACGATATTACTAGTCGGAATATTACTGAGAATACAAGAGAGTCTGTGGAGACGTAAAGGAACTGGAAGTGAATAAGAAGGAGGTAAAGAGGACAAAGGATCACAAATATGGGCCACGCCTGGTGCAAGAAGAGAACCTCTAAGGCTCAGGATTCAAAATCTCCCCTGGACAGAGTCTTCGTTCGCTGTGCTCATCGGGTGTGTAGTTAGCTTTGACTCTATCAAAAAGTAACTGTAGTTTAAATGGAATACGTGCCGAAGAAACGGGCACCTGACGCAACGTCTTCCTCCCCCCCTCTACATCCTTGACCACCCGTTCTCCATAAATCCGGTCTAGAGCCCAGATGGTACCCGGCCGATTCTATCCACTGGTCGAACTTCCGATCTTCACTGAGTAAACAGGTGATATCACGTGCACTCTAAGAAATTAGATGTTACATGGTAACTTAGTTAAATGCGTAAAAAATCAAGTGTGCAATATGTTTTTTCAAGGACTTATGACTTGTGTAAGATCAATAGATAAAATAAGAATTGCTTGGCCATTTTGTAAGACGCGTATCGAGTTTATTATGCACAGAACAACAAGGATATATCATGGTGAGTCATGTGCGCGACAAAAGGATTTTTGCGTCGCACTCGTGGCTACCTGTTTACTTATATATAGATATATAATGGCTGAAGAAGAGTCCACGGCCCGAATTCTTGTCGTTGAGCAGTCAGATATATATACATACGTACAATATTCTTATTATAAAAAGCCTACGGTACAAGCATCATTCGTATAGGAGACAGTAAGCCATGCTTCAAATATTATCATAACAAATGCAGCCATTAATTTATCCGTTATCAGAATTGAGGGTTGGGCCTAGTTAAGATTACTGAAAATATAATGGCAAGCATTCTACCACTCCATAGAGGACGGAGCCCCATTTCCGTTCTTTGCCAACCTCCTTATCTCATCCAACATTTGCAGGTACAACCTTCTGTACACGATAGAACTTTAGTACAGCTTCGACCCCCTTTACACTTATTACCAGTTTTTTATTTCTCGAAAAACATTCCACTCCCTATAGATACAGATGTCGTTTACCCAGCCGTTTATGACGCTCTAGCTAAAATCCTTCTCCGGCTAGTTACAACGTAGATAAGGATCATCGATTCCTGATCGGATTTGCTGTGTTGAATGACCCGTCCTTGCCTGCATTATTAGCGTACCGATACTAACGTTCCTCATACTTTGCGAATAAATATTCAATGTGATTTTATGACGCACGTTCGTCAGCTTTCAGTACAGAAATATATATATATATATGTATATATGTTTATACCTAGAATCAATCAATGTGTAACGAGATGGTATATTACAAGGGGATATACATAGGTAAATTGCTATTTCGTCCGCGGGATCTAAACGAGCGTAACGCTTTGGATACACCGGCTGCTTCGGATTCTAATTTAATCGACAAATAACTTCCGTTGCTACGTACGAACAACGTGTCGCCCAACGTAGTTTCGAGAGAAATTTGCAATGTAAACCGCCACGAGGTGTGCCGTCAGTATGTACGTACGTATTCCATGCTTGGGAATAGAGATTGTATATATGTATATATTACATATATGTAAAATGCAATGCGATTCAACGCAAGTAAGGTTACTCCCACGCATTTACGAGGCAGCCTGGTGTCATGGACGGCGGAGATTTCCATGCGAATCGACAATATTTCCCTCAGGATTTCTTTCTTCTTACACGGTCTCGTTCCGTCAGCCTCTTATATGGGAATAAGACCTTATGTATTTCGGTACCCTGACACTTTGCTTATAAACTTTCCGCAGCCTTGTCCCAGAGTGTAACTTCACTTTTCAGTGAATTCATTGTGAAAAATACGTGTCAACTTACCAACGACACAGAATATCGTCAGCAGCACTGCTGTTGCTTTTTAATGGAAACTAGTCGCCCGTGAAGGAAACGACCTTCCCTATTACTGTGTCCAGAGTAACGTAACGTTACATTTTCATCGGGTTCACGCAATCTGAAAAAAGAGAGAACACTAACATAAACATCTGAGTATTGTTTATACACTGTAGATACAAATAATTTTTCGTCTTGTAAATTACCATAGAATTCGTTTCTCGCATTCGTCGTTTGTAAATATCATATTGTTTTGCTGTGTCTTAGTACAACGATGATGAATCTTTTTACCGAGAATTTGCCTATAGCTTTGTTTTCAAACGACGCTGTTCTAGGCCAAGCACGTTATAACAAAAAGAGTTATGCAACGTTTTAACATGACGTGGTTCGTGGCGATGATGTAAGTCCTGGGTCGAACGAGGAATACTTGAGAACCACTGTATACGGTTAGCAATATTTTAAATATGGAACTAATATGATTTACCTTGTATTCCTTGTTACCTACTTTTCCCGCTAGGTATATGAAAAGCTACCTAATTGGTATAGCAGCTGAGTTAACGATCTTTTAACCGATACCTTCGACTAATATAAACCAGGTACCCCTAGATACCCCATGAAAGTGAGGTAGATAATATTTCATTCTACTAAATTGCATAGACGCGGTGATAAAGAGTGTGGCATTGTCGATAGGATTTCCTTTGGTAGGTAACGTTAGCAGAAGAAGTAGGTCGATAGTACCTTCGAAAGGTAGAGAATCTGGGCTAGGAGTATTTTATCCATGGGTACATAACTCACCGGGTAAAATCATATTTTACTTACTATGATTAGGAGTCTAATTAATAAGTAGCTGAAAAACAGATAATATTTGGTTACAGATTTATCCTGGTTTAAAGGAGGAGGGATCGGTGCTTGGTGGTGCAACGCAAAGAGTGACCAGGTATACATAATAAATTGATACAATTATATTAGGTGATGATAGTATAAATAAAACGCGGATGTTATTGTGATATGAAATTATTATATATATATCTTATATATAAAAATCTCGTGTCACGGTGTTTGTGGTCGAACTCCTCCGAAACGGCTCGACAGATTTTTATGAAATTTTTCATGTATATTTGGTAGGTATGAGAATCGGTCGTAAAGTATATTTCATACCGCTAGGTGAAAATTTTTTTAATTTTTTTGAGAATTTTTTTTTGTTGGCATCAAAAAATACCTATAACAATATCCAAATAATTTAAACGTCGTTCGTATTTAAAAAAAAAAAACGAAATTCTTTATGTTGTTGAATGACAGATGGCGCATGCGTAAGTCATTCACGAGAAGTCTCGCGTCATTCTGAATTTGTTATACAGAAATAGTATTTACAATACATTCGTTATTTTTTATTTAACAACCAAAATATTCACTAGAAATAATTTATATGGCAGAACAACGTTTGTCCGGTCGGCTAGTATATGTACATATATAGGGTATATGATATAATGTTCCGGAAATTTTATTCTAAATTGATTTTCTATTAGTGTAGATTGGTTGAAATTTATGATCGAAGGACTATACACAACGTAGGCAACTATAGAAATCCTTATGGCGTTGCTGGACTCGGCCTTAAATGGTCACATTCTCGCGTTGACCATGCGTAACATGAACCCACCTTATTCTCAATTCAGTTCCTTCGGTTATACATGAGCATCGACCGATAACTTTATTGGTTGTCAATATACTCATACCTTTCATGCGATATTCGTGGTTCCCTACAAAAGGATTCAAACCCATTGTCAAACTGATACCCTTGGCGTAGGTTAAATTTTCGACAAGGATTCTGTGTATGAATGTATTTTATGTATAATACGTATAATCGCGTGGGTTGATTTTATAGAACCCGTCCCACGCAAAATGAAGGCTTTGGGCTTTGGCGATACCTTTTTACGGTCAGTTAGAGATCGGCAATCGACATTCCAAAAGCGCATGTATTTTTTGGTCATCAATGCGATTGGTTAGCCGTCCATTTAAACACGTCTTATGGTTGATGATTAAGGTTATTAAATAATGATAAATAATATTTTGTTTTTATTTGTGAAAATTAATCCATTCTTGCATAAATTCTGTTCTCTATTTATCTCTACGCCATTGCAAATATAACTGCTGAGCATAATAGGAGTACGAGCTATTTATGGAAGCCGAATCATAAAGATGCCTCGCATTGCCATTGCGTGACTAGTGTCTTGTAGAAAGTTAGGGGTATGAAGTGACATATGCGTATTCCGTTCTTCTAAGAATCGTCCTTTGACATATTTATCAAACGTCCTGTCGCAATTAGGGTGAATACGATAAGCTAGTTTAATTTCTTGTTTACTCGCTTAGTCAGGTCGTTACTGTTGGAAATAATATAGATGTTTATATAATTTTTTTGTTTTAATTAATGCCGTACAACCTGTACGACATGACGTATATACATAATTATAAAAATTATTTAATAATTGAATATCATAATGTTATTGTATAGTTTAATATTGTTATAAGGAATCATGAAAAAGATCGGATAGAATGGATTGACAGTTTTTTTTCCAGTTCTGAAATCGGCTATGCCGGATCACCCCCTAGAGAGGCCTTAACCAGGGGTTGTAGTATCGATTCAGTCGATAGACCTTTTCAACCTAGTGATTGGGTAGATGTCAACTTAGAAGTACCGGGTACACCAAGGGCCAGTTCAGTTTTTACCAATGTTACAGTTGACACCAATCTCTATCCAACCACAACCCCCACTTCAAGTTGTGAGTTACAACTCTTCATGAAGTCCTACATCCATTTTGTCTCTTCCGCTTGATATTAATGGGATTGATTTTAGGTTCAAATCTGAAGAACGTAACTCCTGTACCACCCCCAAGAAATCGTCGAAAAAACAAAGGTAGGCCTCTACCGCCGAAACCTGACGAGATTCCTCAAACCCATGGCAACGTGTCCCTTAAATCTGCTAAGGATGCGAAGCCTGAGCCACTTTATTCCTCGGTAAAGTCGCCAAAAGGGAGGAGCAATTACACCCAGGATGAAGTGTCTAAAGTGTCCCGAAGTGGCACGAATAAATCTGGATCGTCTACAGCGACAGGGGATGATTCGAAAAAGGGAAAAGATCTATACGAGCACAAGGTGAATAATTATTCATTTTTTAAAATTGTAACCGATAAGCCTGCGCAGTTTTTCTTTCACCTTTTGCGTCGTCTACTTTTCCATTTTCACCAACTTCGCAATATAACGTTTCACGTCCATATGTATAGGATAAATATATATATATATATTATATATAGTACACAGTACATATATATATATGCTATAGACGAGGATTCCCACAGGACAAGTCATCTTCTTTAGAGGAAAATCGTGTCGTTAGTTGATCCGTGTTAGGCAAATGAAAAAGAAATAACAAAGGAAATGACTCAGCAACGTGATTTTCTACTCCTGGCGCAGGTTAATGGAACCGGAAGGATTATACCGAGCGCGGTGGTTTCCGCCAGGAAAACAAACAGAAATTCTGATGCTAAACAACCCGCTAAGGAACCCAAGGGACATCACAAGATACGCGATGTGGAGTATGAGGAGTTCTCGAATATACAAAGTAGCCAGGTTACCTCGACTCCCAATCGAACCGATAGAGAAACCACTAGGGACCTCAGGATGCTGATAACAGAGTGTGCCGATAACAAAGACAAACTCGAGTTACCTGGAAGACCCAAGAATTACAGCACCGTCAGTTTACCAAATTACGATGAACTCGAGGTCGTTAAGCTCGAGGTTGAGAAGAGCGGAATCAACGACGCTGCAGGTTCGAACGATACGAAAGATACGGATAAAGACTTGCTCAAAAAACCTCAGAGAAATGCCAGTACAGGATCACTTCCAGTGCATACAATATTGTCTTCGTTTCCACAAGTATTTAAAATTGTTATAATTAAAAAAATGATAAATAATGCTTCTTTCATAAGTCCTTGTTATTTATTATATTATTTTTTTAAAGAAAACAGCTGAGCGACTCGAAAATTATGTGACTCGTAGCAAGAGCTTTGGAAGTTTACAGCCACATCAGATCCTTGACAAATTGAAGAACGAAGGTGACAGTTCAGATGAGGATGTTTGGGGAGGTTTAGATGATTGGGATTTGGGAATTGCCGAACATGGCGAAAACGACGGTCAGCCGCCATTCGAACCAAGTTCTCGACTTCGTGAAAGAAAGGTAATATAATAGGCATCGTCTGTGCTATCTCCAAGATATCGGATTTTACTTTGAAATATATAATTACGAATAATGCTGTCGTTTGCAGGTGAGCACACCGAAGTTTCAGATTGGCGGAGAGAATATAGAGTCCACGAAGAGAAGTGACGAATCGAAAGATACTGTAGAGGTAGTGCAAGATACGAAACAGGAAGCTGAAGCAGGAAATAAGGATGAGATGGAATCATCGAGTACTGGAATTCCCAGAAGTGCATCCTTCAATGCGCTGAAATCTGCAGCTGCACTGAAGCCTGCGTTGAAGGATGAAGCTAAACGAAAGATCTCGATGCCAGCTAAATTAGCTGGGGACAATGCCAAGAAGTCTCCGACCGCCCTGGACGATTGGTTCCTGGGGCAAGAAAGGTGAATACTTTTATTCGTCTTATTTTGTTTTTTCTAGTAAATATAGAAAATTCTATCTTTACCTAGATCCGTAAGATTCTTCGATTCTCCCACTGTCGAAGAAGAGTATACGAATACACCAGGATTCAGACCTACTAAGCCACAATCAAAAAATGACACGAAGAAGGATTTCGAATCGGAGCCATATTTATTTGCGGATGGTACAAGCAGTTCACCGCTAGACTGCGACATCTTCTTCGAGGCTCATGAGGATTTTGGTGGGACCAACAGTGAGTATAAGATATAACAAACCGATCAAGGATGTTACTAGTTGACTACGTGAGGATTTCACGTGGCACGTTCTATTTTCAGATACGATCGACTCATCGGATGGGAAGCACCAATCAGAGAAGATCCTGCGGCGAACGTTGTCCAATGAGAGCGAGCCATTTGATAGTTATGAGGAAAAGGAATTGGCTATGGACATCAGATCACAATCTTCGATCAGCAAGTTCTCCAGGACGATCTCCGATGAATCTTTGCCCCAGGAGATGCTCCTGGACGTGGAAGATTTCTTCGAGGAGAAATTCGCCAAGGATGTTCAGAACGAGATGACCAAGGATTCGGAAGGTTCCAAGGAATCGAAGATCTTGAGTACACCACCTCCTAGTCCAGAGCCAAAAATCAAAGCAGAAATCCAAGACAATGATCACTCTATCCTTTTGAAGGTCCTGAAAGAAGAAAAAACTGGTGACGACAGTAATTTAAGCTCTATGACACCTAGTCTTACTGAATTGGAAGCAGCTCTGTCGGATATGCTTGAAAGGGAAGACAGACAAGCGGAAGCAGATGACGCGGAAGAAGTCACGTGCCAACTATTATACTCCGAATTCAGTAAATCTATCGAGAAACCAATCGAACCCGAGATGGTACCTGTGGAGAAGGATAAATATCCTGAGGGAATAAGAGACACCCTCGTGAATGCTGCCGAGTCTACCTCAAAATGGGATCAAAAAAATACCTCAAACTGTCCAATATCTTTAGAACAGATACTAGATGATTCAAAACAAGAAATGACATCTTCTACGGGGAAAGAATCAAAAATGGTGGAGATTGACTTGAGAAATGGGAAAATCTCTGAAAGAAAGAATTCTGCCGAACAGTCAGAAACTCCTGAGAAGAAAATAGCTTCAAAGATACTTGAAAACATTATGAACAACACTTCTGGAAATCCATTTGAGGAAGTTCTGCAAATTCTGGAGACCAATGGTTCCAAAGATTCTCAGATCAGTACGAATCCTTTCGAGGAACCTCCAGAAAAACCGAGTAGACTTCATAAAGTGGATCTTGACCAGTTACAGGATAAGGAAGTCAGTGTTCCTACTCCACCAAGGAGAAAGCACAGAAGTAATTCAAATGCACATAAGGACGAGCAGGTACAAAGGACAGTAAATCTTAATCCATACCCGAACGACAGACTGATTTAAACCTCACGAATCCGGCGAACATGAACGAATAAAGGTTCAGAGAATTTTTCGGGAAAGTTTGGCAACTTCACGTTAGCCATTAGGGACACCCTAACAAATAAGGACGTAGAGAGCCATTGAGAACTTTTAACGAAAGGTACGTCCAACGTAAGGGTACATCGTCTTACGAATATTTTTGGATGACACCACAAGAGTCAATTCCTTGTAACTCTGAGCTACTGTATATCCGGCACATCTTGTCGCATATTGCACAAGAGTAATTAGGAGCATCCTAGGATATTTTTCTAGGATAAAATAAATAAGCTTGATAAACAGGTGCCTCGAGAAGCTCCACTTAAAATCTCATTATTGTAAAAGTAACTAAATGCTGTAACATAGTGTATAGAGATATGGATGGCGTATTTAAAAAAGTTCACGTGTTATAATAAGAGTGTAAGATTGGGAGTGAATGTGCATTGTGCATTAGCCATGAATATGGTGCTTCAAATGTGGGATACGATGCTCGGCGTCGATGTCTCATAAATACACGTAATATAATGCGGAATAAAGGAGTGAAACATACAGATTCCAATTGTATCAGGCATTTCTTCCATTTTTCTTTCTTCGTTTCCACCATCAGTCCTTTTGCAACGCATACTTTGCGTAACGGGGCAACCTGGCAACCTAACCGTACTTTATTTTCGGTGAGCCGTCGGGGGTGGTTTCGGGTTACCCATTACTTTTTTAATTATCTCCTCCGCGGAACCTTCCGTCGTTATACGCTTAACGGGCCACCCTTAATTGCTTTAAGCACCCTTTTCTCCAGGCATCGTCAGTTCCATGCCGACGTCCTCAACTACCCTCGTCTGAATGCCCTGAATGCCCTGTCTTCCGAGAAATCGGCTGAATCGAGTATGTCCTTTTTAGGTTACTCTCGTATTAGATTTCAAAGGAATTAATCGTTTAAAACTTACGTAATTTCCTTTCTTTTCAAGGCACTCTTACATCGTTATTTACTGCAGATCCTGCGATGGGGTGACTCTTATGATACCTACTCTTAGATATCTGTAATGCTCAGGAATTTTTATTGAATTTATTGAAAGTGTATATTTTAGCAATTATTTAACACCGTATAGAAAATATAGTCTTTAGTAGCGTCGATTTCTCAAAATTAAATCGTATCCTGTATCAAGGAAAAATGTTATCTTTCCGATGATAATTTCGTGTCTGAGATGCAAGCTGAGATAAAAATAAGTAAGTACCTATCTTCCCACCTAGATGGCAGTAGAGTCGCCTTTTTGAAGGCATCTAGGCAGACGACTTTTCTTTGTTAATTTCACTTAAATTATTAAAGTGGGTTTTCACTTCAGATATACACCATAATAAAAGCAATGCGAGCCAGTAATTTTTCAAAAACGAATTTCGATATCGATAATTTCAAAGTTTCTCGCCGTCGTATCAAATCCCTACTCATGAAAAGACAAATATACTGAACAGCGTGACTTAGTAACTGCACGGTGCTTGAATAAGGTGTTATCTAGTTATTCCACTAGCTAAATGAGCGAACGTTAGAAGAAAAAGAAAAACAAACCAAAATACAAGAATCTATTAAAACAGCATCCTCCAGACAGGACAGGATCGAGCTGTATAGACATGTCTGTCCACGAGTAAATTTCCAAGAAAATAAGTGTGAACGGATTATAAGGTTGTGCTGCCCGTGACACTCCTATTAGTACACGAATGGCGGGCATGAATTTTTTCTCATAACGTCTGGCATAACTTAGGTCGAGAGTACTTGGCCTTAAGGTAAGGCTCCTAACGCATTTTAAGATAATTAGTTTCTGTCCTTCGCGTAACGTTCGCTCATCGCTTTCAACGAACAGACCTTACCTCTCTCCCTTATTTTCACCCCCTCTCACTCTCATTTCTCATTCCGAACCCCTCTCTCCCCAAGGAACCACCGCATGTAATCGCCACTTGGCCCTTCTTACTTATGTCAGTGCCCCTATCTGCTGTCGAGTCTCAGCCCGTGGAAAAGTACCAGGACATTTCTTGCGCGAGTAACCGCCACCGTAAATACGGCCTCTTTCTAGTCCGACGCCGTTAAAGCCACAGTGGCGCTGCGCACACGCAGCGATACACACCACGCAACTCAGTCAATTGCTGAGATAAGACCGAGACAATGCGGTACTTTGTTGCAAGAGACTTAAGCTTAATCTTCGTGGAAGTAAGTCCGTCTTAAGTCGCTCTTACCCGTTAGCCTCCGCGGCTAAGGGTAGTTGATGTTTAGGGGTGGTAACGCCCGCTGGTAGTAGCGTCTAGAGTTGGCGGTAACACTCGCTGCTCTAAAGGGTGAAGATTGCGGTAGATATCCGTATAGTATACTGTATAGGTAGAGGCCGAGCTAGTCGCCCGTAAGAATAACGTAGCCTTGCTAAAGCATCCACGTAAGGCGCGACATTTCCACCTCAGGAGCGAATCTAGTCAGGCGAAATTTTGCAAAATGACGCGCTCACAGTCGCTTTGGTCTCTTGGTCATTTAACGCGATGGAGACCGATCTACGGCTGCTCGAGGAATTGGAGCGTGACACAGGAGAAATGTACGTATAACATATATACGTATATATAAAACTGATGATCATACCGATAGACATTGGATTATAGGTTAAAGAAGTTATACCTGAAGACCTCTGAATTATTATGATAGCATTACTAGAAATCCGTCACCGATTCTTAGACAGGTAACTGGTACTTTGGTGCTGTACGTTTATCCTTTGAATTTATGGTAGGAACTATTTAGATAGGATTGGACGGTTTCCGTGAAGTCCCACACGGTAATGCGATTCTAGTTTTTGTTCTTCGATATGGACAGCTTGTATAGAATGGAGGAGCTTTAGGTTCAACGGGTTCAAGCTAATTAGTTTTTCGCCAAGGATAATCCGGCCTTTTATGGAGAGTCCCCAATCCGCGGATATTTATCTCGCTGTCTCGAAAAGGATACGAATATATATATATATATATATATATATATATATATGTGTGTGTGTTGAAGGAAAAAGAGAGAGAGAGAAGTGTGAGCCACCTAGGAAGTTTGCATTTCTTGCTATGTTGCAGTACCAGAGAGCTACATACGTACATAGAGATAGTCTCATCCTCGTGGACTCAGGCTACCCGAGAGATTAAGGCGATATTTAAACGAGACAGTTTGTTGTTTCTTCGTGCGCGGAGATTAATTTTATCACGACTTAAATAAGGCGGCCGACCGGAACCGGCCAAGAAGCTGCCACGGCTTAAATCTTCAGGGTTATAGGTATAGTCTGGCTATACCTTACGGATATATGTATAACATATAGTCATAGGCAGAATAATGATAGGCCTATTGGAATTAGCTTAATCTCATTTCACGAAGGTGAACCCGGATTATCGTCCTAAGGATTAAGATTCTTCCACTTGTCAGCCTGTATCATCTTGCTTTCAGAGTGTTATCTCATCTCCATGAAGATTCGTAGCCATGACGGGGAGAATGAGAATGAGAAAAAAGTAGGGTGAGGTGGTTGGGTAAAAAAGGTAAGAGGGTGTCTTGAGAGGGCGTGGAGACTAAAAGAGAATAAGGGGAGAAAAGCGAAGAGAAAGAGAGAATGTTGTTGAGGCAAAGCAGGAGAAGTCGAGAGCGTTAAGAAAAGTGGTGCAGAGTAACGACTTGTCGTGAAGCAGTGAGCGTTATGACATTTTTTCCCTCTCTTTCTCTTTCCCTCACTTATTCACTGAGACCATCTTAATGCTAAGCTACTCTAGCGAGTTTCCTCCTATGTGAATATCGCATTAAGGGATACACTCAAAGTTTTATGAGGTCGCACATCGTGGCGTGTTTCTGAGATTCCAAAGGCCAACAAGTATACGTGCAACAAGAAGGGCTTCTTCTCAGAGATGCTCATGTCAGAGTTTAATTGGAACGGGAAATTAAACGTTGAAGTAGGATGTTGTGTTCATTGGTGACATAGCGACAGTATCTTAGGAAGTACGGTGACATTTCCTAGGGACCACCCCTCATCAGGTTTCTGTCTTTCCAGCATCCCTCTGCCAGACAGTTTTACCTCCTTTCTCAATTACGGTGGCCACTGCCTAAACGTGATCGGAGGATTTACGCGCGGAGCGAGTGGTATCGATTTAAATGTAAAACCACGGTCGGGGGGGAGGGGTGGCTTGGGTATATGCGAGAGGGAGGAAAAGGGGAGTATGAGTGTGAGGGGTAAGCATCGGTGATAGTGGCACGCAGAAGTGACGGTTAAGATTCTGCGGCTTGGCTGTCGAAGCTGGAAAGCGCTGCGGAACGTGGCGTAAAATTAATCACCTCGTAATACGGACTTAGCGTCGGCTTTGAAACGCTCGATTAGTACGGATGAAAAATGGCACTGGGTACGTCACCCGCGAAATAAATCCTCGACTGGTAGGTTGCGAGCAACATCCCTCAGAAAAAAAGCCTCGGATTCGTATGGGATGGAATTACCTAAACTGACACAAAAGAAAAGCAATGTTAAAGGTATGGGACACCACAGTAACCTTGACAACCTGTACGTCGATATATAGGTGGATATACAGATCGTTTTTCAAACCCCCCCGGCCCCCCCCCCCCCCATACCTTCGAGTGAAAGGTAAATTATAGTATCGAAGACATAAAAAAAGCTAATTAGAGAAAAAGAGAACAGAGAGTGAAAGAGAAGGAGATACTGTCACAAGAAATTTTACAAGAAATACAAATTTCTATTTCAAGGGACACCAATCTCAGCCATCCCTTTGTACTTATAGAAGTATTATCTTCTACCTCGTGGGGATGGTTATATCATAGAGGGTTGGCGGATAGCGAACAGTATGGAAGGCGCTACCAGTTATCTGGCAGAAGTGCATTACCTTTTGTTTGTCGCGAAACTAGTATGGGGTAAAGCAGAACTGAATCCCGTGTGTCGAGAATGGGATTGTTCTACAGTCGCCCTACGTTTCTACCCCTTTCTCAGTATCTATGTCCCTGTATGTATACTAGTCCCGGAAACGTCTCCATACATCGGTACAGTAGGTACCAACGTATCCGGGTGCATCCGAATGTCCGTGGGCCGTTTACGTAGCACATCCACGAGACACGAGTGCATATGCTACTGTATAGTAACAGTGAGTATAGGAGCGCGAAGAGGATAAGGGTGCAAGAGAGAACGATAGAGTAGGAAGAGAGGACGAGGGAGTGAGTGAGGACTGGACTAGCTGTTACATGGAGGGACTTCGGAATTCTATGCCTTCGTCGCATACTTGCCCTTAAGTTATGCCCTCATAAACTCACTGGGACATACCTACGT
This sequence comes from Hartigia nigra, assembly GCA_031001745.1. NCBI lineage: Eukaryota > Metazoa > Arthropoda > Insecta > Hymenoptera > Cephidae > Hartigia > Hartigia nigra. Next base: position 881,288 of record JARPRG010000286.1, read on the forward strand.
GTCCTGGGTCGTGTGTCGTACACGTAGGGGTTTTTCTAACCACCTCTATGTGATAAATGCTTTTGCGAACCAGGATTCATAACCTTGAACCACCCCCTTAGTAATTTCTGGGTCATACACTAGTCAAGTCAGTTTACTGTTAGGGGTAGGTAGTGCAGCCATAATCGGGACATTTTATGTCCTTATTATTGTTTTTTGCGGCACCGCAATCGTGGGTAACGAACGGTCCAACACCCTCATCTCTTGGATGGGCAGGAATTACTAAGTCAGGAAGGAAAGTGTGTCGCGGTATCGGGGAGTACCGAGCACGACCGTAACACCCCTTACTCGCCATCGTGCTAGGAAATTATTGGCAAGGTCTGAAGTTGACTGGATGTTAATTACTCTATCACCAATCCCCACGACACCCTTATCCTTCTCTTTCCTTGTGGCGTCCAGACTTACCCCTCAAGCAGTATTCTTACTCTGTTACCGACGGAAAGAGTAGGTACTATCCCCTCGCGATTCTCCTCCCTTGTGTAATTATGACAGGCAAGACTTGTAATAAGGTCATTTAAACGCATGACTTAGGGGTTGAAGAGGGTAAGGTCGACTATACGGATCCTTTGGAGACTGTATACGTATGCCTGTATAATTATATATATAACCAGTTCATATTAAAAGGGTAGGATCTACGTAACAGCGGGTGGTAAGTCTTTGTCAATACTCGCATCCCTGTTGTATGGGGTGCACTCGAGGAATTAATTGTTTGGATACGAGGGTTGTTGTTTCCGTAGGTTCCTTGTGGTGGAGGATAAGTTACTTTTACAACCCGAGTCATCGGGCAGATTGAATAGAACCTAATCATGGTGAAGGAGAATGACGATGATGAGGAACTCAAAATTTCTCCAGGAATATAAAGGTTTCTGTGTTCGCCACTTTTATTATGGTAACACTGTTGGCCAAACTAATAAAAGGCAGCTTACTGTCGACTACGAACCCCTCTGTTCAAGGAGTTTCGGCTCGGGGGCAAAAAAATTCGGCCGAAGAACAAGATTGGGGGGTTTGAACGTATAGGAAGGGAATGAAGGAAGGGCGAAATTGAGGTGGATGCGAGGGGTGAACTAGCCACACGAGGTGAATACTTATAACAGTTCACCCTCTGCCAGCTATCGAATGATAACTCATAAGACAAGGGTGATTCGACGCCGAGACTTTACCCTGCTAACTTCGTGCCGGCTTCTCTGGTCAAAATTAATTTTCTCAACCCTCTTTCATTCTCTTTTTTCCCCCTCTACGTCCAAATCGAATCTTTCGGTCACTATACGATATCGTGTTACCAACCCTTTCAAGGACTCTCAGCTCTTCTCCAGGGAATATCAGTACTATACAGAATACAAGTATACATTGATATGGAGTGATAAGGGATGAGAGTCAGAAAGGTTTCAGAAAAGTATCCATCATCGGGTTAATACACAAGCATAAACTCGAGCGGCTTAACGGCCGGCAGACACTGCGGATCTAATAAAAGTTGGTCAGCGTGAAACCGCGGCTCTAACGAGACGCGATTCTATATAGACACGGCACGAAAGGCTGCCGTTCCAGCTTATTAAAACCGTAACAGCTTTAATAAACAAGTGGCGTAGAGATTCTTCGGCCAAAAGTCTAGAGCGGTCAGAACGCCTGGTCCCATTTGCAATTTCGAAAAAAATCACGATCCCATATAGTATAAAGAATCAAAAAAGTCTATAAAAAAGGATAGGAGACTAAATAACCTAAAAAAAGAGTGACACGAAAAATATATACATATGTGTATAAGCTGCTTGTAGCGTAAAACCAAACGCTCCCATTTACTTCATAGGTTTATAAATGTACCACGTGTGTGTACTATGATAGTTACTGTAGATATATGTACAGGAAGTACCTACTCTCAGGGCCGGCAATTTCGGTGCGGTACGTTTACCAGGATAAAGCATCGACTATCTCGTGATTGGTGAGAACGAATGGTCAATTTCGAAAGCAGCGAGTAGACTCGATAGGGCCCAGCGTTGAGTTCCTTTTATATATATATATATATATATATATATATACCCTTCTACCCTTATTTGAGGGTGTCTCTCTTTTACCCCCTTTCAAC
>JARPRG010000286.1:886004-908413 GCA_031001745.1 Hartigia nigra
AGAGAGAGAGAGAGAGAGAGAGAGAACAAAAAAGAGAAAGTAGAAGAAGAATTGGAAGTAACGAGACAGCGTAGATTTGGGTATCCCGTTACCAGAATTTGACTTGGAGCCGCTTCTTCTGGCCCCTCGATAAACAAAACGCTCGTAAAACACGGCTGTGGCTGTGTGGCGGAAGTGCGTGAGGTGCGTGTGCGATCCATGGGTTGACGAGTAGGGAGTCAGGTTAGAGGGTGGTCCTTTTGGGGGTTTGAGGAGACTAGCCAGAGCTTTGGCAGAAAAACGATGAGATTCAAGGCGCGAAGACCAATCGGCACTCGAGAGGGTAGTAAAACTCGGCAGTTTCATCCCTCTTCCGTATTCCTGCTTTACTAGAAGGTTTCTTCAGAGTCTCAAATGAGAGAATGGCGATGCTGCTGCCACTGGTACTGTTACGACTGCTCCCGATGCTGGCGCTGGTAGTGGTAGTGGTGGTGATATCGCCATTGGAAATCTTGTGGAATTGATTTATGTTACTCAAAGTCTTACTTCCTTTCGCAGCGTCCGGCTTCCTTCTGCTTCACGATGGAATCCTTGGGGCTTGGGAAGGTGACCGAGATTACGATGCCTTCCACTCCTCTTCGTATTCCGGCATCTCCGCCGGTGACCTATCGACGGAAAAATAATTACGTTCGTCTCGTGTTGAGAGAAACGTATTGTGAGGATGGTGAAGATAAAGGGTAAGAAAAAGACGAAAGATATTGAAACGAGGAGAAACGATAAAGTGATACAGAAAAACAATAGAGACACAAATAGATGATCTAGACGGTATAAGCGCAAACATTTTTTGGAAGAATTCCAAATCACGCCGGAATCATAACTTTCTCTACGAAGGCGAAAAAAAGACCCTCGAAACCTGTCATGACGAAGGTTATTGGGAGTGATAGTTGAGTGCATCGATAAATGATAAAGAGAAAGAAGGAACGAGAAGAGAGGCTAGAGAGACGAGAGGAGGAAGTAGGAGAGAGAGAGCGTATAAAATCAATAGATTATGGATTAGTATGGAAATGAACCCTCATAATAAATTCCGATTGGATAAAATAACCAGGGCCACGTGGTTCATCCTTATTATCGCTCGTTCTGTTTGAACATTGAACATCGATAAGGCGCGACCTGGTATTATCCCCAGATAGAAAAAGCAGTATTACCAAACTACATAGTTATACATACCTAGCAAGGTCCACAAGTTGATACTAGATCTTCCGGTGCCTTACAGCGTCTTACAGGATGGTTGGCAGTAAGTATAAGATAAAGGTAAAAAAAAGTCGAAGAAATAGACAGAGGCTGTTCAATCAGGGGTTGTTTGCGGAGTGGCAGAAAACCGTAGAGCCGAAGAAAAAGGGAGAAGGAGACATTTACTCCCTTTTTCCACTGGCGCAATCCACCCCTATCCGAACCATTCCTTTTCACCCCTTTTCGCTTCCCTCGTCTCACAGGAATTTATACGCAAACTTAGACCCGCTACCGTCTATTCTTTCCAGGCTGCTTCGGTTCTGTCGTTCCGGGCTATTCGTCGCGTTACCCTCCACTAAATCTATTCGGTAAAGCTTGTACTTGCCGCTTATGTCTGTGCTTCGTAGTCACTTCCTTGTGGGTCCGTCCAGAAAGAAGATCCGTTCCTGACCGTACTCGGCTCTGTCCGTTCTGGACTTCAGTACACCCTGGAGAAGCTCCGAACAACCCTTAGAATCTCGTAGATCTTCCAGTTTCGCCCCGCCACCCCGCCCCGCTCTCTCTTTCTCTTTATTCCTCTTTGTCGTTCTCTCTTACTCACTCTCATCTCTCAGCAGTCTTACCTGATGCGATTCTATGCTGGAAGCGTGACGTCGGGGCAATAAACGGCCGAGCGATAAAAAGCAACCTTTTATTTAGCGATTGTATTTATTTTATCGTTCCCCCATCATGGAACAGCGTACACAATTAAAGGGGGAAATGGCACTGAAGACATTACTATAGGATTTTAGTTGTAGAGTATTGGTAAGAATGGAAGTTTGCGTATTATACGTTCCTCTGGGCAGTAGGTGTCTACAGAATGTAGGAGTGAAATGGACAGAGAGAGAAAGAGACACAAAGAGCAGAATGCGTAGGTGAAGGTGAAGCTGTAGGAAAAGAAGAATGAGTAGAAAATGAGGGAAAGAGGATGAGGTACAGATGGAGGGAGGGGGGGTTGGGTACGCGATCGAAAACGATTTTCTCCTCGGGCTGTAAAACGGAAAGCGTTCGGGATAAATTGATTGTCTACATTTCATTTTGCCATTGACGCTTATATCGACGTAATTAACGAGGCAGATGTCAAATAAATGGCGGAGCACGTTTATAATGCTCAGCGAAAGCTATTGGGACATGCTCGGCAATGGAGGATGGCTGACGTTGCTTGGTAGGTACCAGGTACAGATATATATGTATATATAAGTAGAGGGCAGATAGGGAAACAAGGGTTCAAATAACTCGTTTTAATTCCTCTTGACGATACCGACTGGGAAAAGCCGCGAATAGTTCTCTTCTACCATAATACTAGATACCAATAGATACCACTAGTGGTTGGATATCTTCTTGTTGCACCCTTCATTCTACGTTCCTTTACCTTTAACGGTATCGACGGTAGCGTATTCAATTTTCACGTTTAAATTATTCCTGAGGATGATTTTTGTGTGGCCAATGGATCAGAGAGAGTGGGGGCGCGGATAAACATGGATAAGGATAAGGATAAAGAGGATGAGAAGTAGACGGAGAATAAAAAAATCGAAGAAATGGAAAGAAAGCTTGGATAAGCTCGAACGCCCTGGGAATATTTCTAATCTTCCCCCCTCCTTCGATTTAAACCATCCCCATTCTAAAAATTTCATCGACTGATCTTATAGAAAGCACCCCCTTAAAAACCATGTCGTGAATATAACGCTATTACGAGGTCTTGTGCGCGCGCCTAACCATCGATCCTTATATGCGTGTTACAAGTTACTACCCTTTCTTGCTTGCCAACCCCATCCGACCTCCTAACAATTCGCATCCTTTCCCCTAGGGGACGAGTCCTGAAGGAGGCACGAGGGTATCCGCTAAATCGACTACTTTCCGGTTTGTCATCGGGCATAGAAAGAGGGAGAAGATACAAGAAGGGGATAAATCCAATGAGAAGTCAGACATACTTCTCTACGTTAATATCCTTATCAAACTGTCTTAATCTTATTTGAATGTATCTAACGTGATAAAGAAATCTGCGATTTCCACCACTATCTCTCATCCCCTTTACTTCCACGACCATCTTCGCATTAAACAGACGCCGCATGGCATATCGATTACCGATCAATTTATCTCCACCCTATCAATTTTCCCAGCTAACACCTTGCGCACACGTTTGCTAATTTGCTCGAGTCCCGTCGGCCGACAGATCGGTCAGGCTTGCTGGAGGAAGGGGTGCCGGAGTCCTGTAGGTACACGTAGTAGGTACCTAGTGAACCTCCTCGTCGCAAAGGTTTAGGCTGGGTTAGTTTAGGTTAGCTTCGGCTGCACGTATCTGCAGGTGTGTACACACGCAACTACAAGGTTTACTCATGCACTGCAGGGAACTCATACCAGCACTTGACACCTTCTGCACTCTCCGGAAACCACAGAACCTCCCAGCGTCACTGGAAATCCACGGTATCACGCTTGTGTGAGTTTCAGGTTTGTCAGATTCTAATGGGCAGTGCTGCATCAGTCGAATTTTTTTTCCCGGGGAAACGTATGTCCGGATTCTGAAGAGTTTCTATGACTACTATGTGCATTATGTACGCATGTCTCTCATCTACGTGAAAATATGCATGCCGGGTATAACGTTTCAAATTCCCTAGGCAATTGCATACAACTGTAAACTGATACTATGTCGGAAATGGATGATATGATATGTAGGAAGATTTTATCACAGAAAGTTTTTATCTTTTTGACAGCTTTTCAATGTTATATTTTAATCCGATTCGTTGTTTTAATAAGCACTTTTTAATGTATCAAAGCTAACGAGTGGTAATAGGAAAGTTTGTAATTCAAAAAATTTGTTAAACCCTGCTGCAAACACATAATTTTTTCCTCTTTTAAACTTTGAATGCTTTCAAGCACCAATGCGTGAGAAATAGGTGTCCCTTGGCATTGAGTCTTTAAATTTATGTCCACAAGATATCTTACTCATATTATTGTTACTATTGTCATCAATTTCTGGAATTTTTAAAATATGGTTTAAAGTATTCGTTCGATTGAGGGATGATCATTAAACGACATTAAAATGGAACACCCTGTATACTCGTGCAGGGGAGACAGTGTAGCTCCAGTGGCGTACAAGAGGGGTTAAATTCGTATAGACATGCGCAAAAGGTATCTCTCTAAGAGCGAGGGTGGGATTCGGTGCGAGGGTGCGAGCAAGGGTGACACCCTGCAGTCTGTCGCGGGACTTCGACCCCTGTGCGACGGTCCTGGGTTCGAAACCAGGAATTGCCACTTTAAGGGCGCAACTCGAAAGTCTTTTGCTCAGTTGCAGCACCGCGTTCATAAGGAAGGGTCGTAAGGTTCTTAGAGGAAAGCAACCCGTTCGTGATACTTGCACTCCAATCAGCGTCGTGACCGAGTCCCTCGTAGTCGAAAAGGGTAAATTTATCCCTTAAGAGGAGTGCACCAATTTGTACATTTCGCCGTGCTCACCCCCCCAACAAAGGGATGCAGTTAGTATCCGTCTAGTACCCCTATTATTGCAAATAAGGTTTCGAGACGTTGACCCTTATACAAAAGATTCCCATTCGTAATTGGACGAAAACTCACTGAGGGATGAAAGTCCGTTATCCCACGCTCAAGACTCTTGACGAAAGAAATTGAAAAAGGAAAAACAAGGGACTGGTAAAGAAATCTTTCGGGCATGATTTCTTGCTGTGTCTACCAGGATAACTTTATCGGCACGTATCTTTTCTCTTTATCTCTATCTTTTCTCCGTATTATTCCCCTTACGACAATCAGAATAGCCGAGAAGAACTTCAAATAAAGAGTGTCTGCGGTTGAGTATTTGCGAGTGCTTCACAAGATTTAAAAGAAGACGGAGAAACGCGTAAAAAGAAGAAAAATCTAACAAAAAGAAAAAAGAAGAGAGGAATCAAGAGAGTAGACAGAAAAGTTAGTCCACCGAGTACAACAAGAGAACCACCACCAGCCATACTACTATACAGGGGTAAGTCTATTGCTTAAAGGATAGAGGGTGACGATCAAACATCCCTCTCGTTGCTTCCTTTGTTCTTCTAGACCACATCGCGATTAATTTACTTCCAGCTAGTAAGAATAAAATTCTTCGAAAGAAAGAAGTGAAGAAAAAGACTCAACCCCACCCCTAATCCCATACTAGCATACCTGGCCAAGAACAAAGAAAATCATATTTTAAAGAAAGTAGTTGGCAAAACTAATTCTTACAAATAGTTTCGAGGCAATCTGTAGCCGATATCTCATAGGGAAGGTGGTTATGCGATATTTGAAAATGATAGGTTAAACATACTATAGGAGGAGCATCGATTCCCATTACCATTTACGGTACAGCTTCCTTGTGAAAGTACACTCCTATCTATACTATACGGTATTACTATTGGTGCCTAATCGAGCACATATATAGCAATGAAGGGGTACAGGAGTGAATAAATTCGACCGGTCTGACTCCGACGGCCCAGTTCTACTTAAGAGAATCAGAGAACTGCTCGATTTGATCACAATAAAATCACATTAGTTAGGGCTCTGTCCCGTTATTCCAACCTTGTCTGTTGTGCATCGAGTATCCTGACTAGAATGAGGGTCTACCAATAGTTTTTATGGGCTCCAGCTCATCAAGTGGGGTTCGGTCAATTAGGGAAGGCGTAAATAAAAACCAATATGCCGATTGCGAACTCGCGAACCCATTTACCCGTCCGCACGTTCTCCCCATCCATTCCAATAATCCTGTTTGGTCTGCGAACCTATTTATGTGTCCCACCGATTCTCTCTCTCTCGCTCTTTCTTTCTCTCTTTCTTTCTGGCTCCCTTTCATCACCCTTTATAAAGGTATTACATTCCTTCTCTTCATTCACTCCCTACTGTGCCACGAGGACAAAGAGCGTGCTGGTAGGTAGGAGTATGAAAATCAAGAGGCAAAGGGAGCGAATCTCTGAAGTGTCTAAAGCGAAAGAGAGAGTGAGATTTAGATAGAGAGAATGAAAAGAACTAGGGGTTGCAGACGTTAAAGCAGCGACAGCATCAGCATCCATAACAATATAAAGTTGTTAAGCCCGGAGCCGAGCCCCCCGTCTTGTTCATTGGGTAGTTGTGTCAATCGATCTACCCACTCGACCTGTCTTTAACCTCTCGCAATTCGAGAGTTCATGAGAATTGAAACTATGAGTTGGATGCTATTGTATTAGGAAGATAGGATCAGTGTAGATAAAAAAAATTATCATATCGGAGAGAAAAATAAGAAATGATATTGATAAAAAGAAAAGAGTTAATAACTATAAAGTTTAGTTTACGAATTTGTATTGGTTTTATAGGTATTTAAAAAAACTGTAGTATGAATATTGGGCTCATTATTGTTTTATTGGCTAAATGGCCGAGAGAGGTAAATAACACGTGTCATTATTATGTTAGTCTATAGACATATGCACGTATCAATGTTATTTGTATTATATTGATTTATCAGAAAGAATTTATATACTATATATATTTAGATAGGTAGACCTGATCATGCAAGATAGCTTTGGCTAGCCGTGGTAAAGGGCAAAAAAGAAAAGCTATTACTCCTGGCAATTATGACACCCTTTGAACTCCTTCCGCGTGTGCACCCCTTCGACAACGGTACTGGGGCCTGTATATCAACATAGTGCAAGTAGATGACATGTATAACCTGCCGGAGTCTACAGAGGGTAGTTGGTGGGGTTTGCCTGGATGGTACAAGGGAAGTGTAGGTAGGTAGGTAGGTAGATCAGAGAGGGTTCTACTAGTAGAGAAAAGAGAAGCCTTGGCCGGGGTAAACCCACCGGGGCGAAGGGGCGATAAAGATGTTGAATACAGAGAAAAATCTCTCTCCTTTTTTCCCGTATATTCACCCTCACAATCTTTTTCACCGCTTTAATCGAAGCCTTTGTTCAAGATGAAAATCAGACCAGTTCTCTTTTTTTACACAATTTTATTTTGACGAACGTTCCTTTTGGCGGGAGGAAATAATCGAACTTGACGTATTTACCGAAAGGGAAGGTTAGGAAAAAAGGGCCAAAGAGATGAAGGGTGTTACAGAAAAGAATCGAGGGGGTATACCAAATCTTGCAAATCTTTGATGCGTCAATTATGCGAATATTAAAAAACATACAACTCACTATTCATACCCCTGTAACAATCCCCTACCGAATAAAAATTGTAAAATAAAAATCTTTTACCACGTCAATAATACTTAATTCGCGTGCTGAGAAAAATTCAGGAAGATGAAAAACAAAAATCGCAACCCTCCTAAAAGACCTGACTCATAATTTTCTTTAGCAAATCAAATTAAAATCCCATTCCAAGAGCTGTATTTCCTTTTCGTAATCTCTCAGCATTGGCCCCTCCCCCCCCCCCCTCCTACACGAAAATTAACGCCAATAAAAATAGGGGAAAGACCAAAAGTGCGTTCCTTCTTCAGTACATGGGATGAAAACCTGAAACACGAAGCAATACAAAAAGAAAGAGGGGTTGCCCGTTCTCCATGCACTAAGAGCGAGCAGAGAATGATGCTGGAAAAGGGAAACCTCGTGTTATTTGCATATTTTAATCTACCAACGTAAAGTCCTACGACGTTAGTTTTTCCATTAATTTGAGAAACAACACGGCGAATATCAACGGATGCTACCTCGTGTAATATTCTAGTGCTTGATCCATTCTTATATTTATTATAATATCAAAGTTACACTGAGAACATAAACATACGATATATAAAGTAGGTACATATATACTATACATAGTATACGTATTCATCGTGCATCCATGAATAGGTAATTTCTATCTACCTCTTCTTGTATATAGGCATGCAATATATATGCAAGTACACATGCATCCTGTCGATTGCCAAATCTAAATCCATTTTCCGCTGGAGCTGACAAATTTCCGGAGATCCGGGGAGTCCATTAATTGGGCAGCATATATCACCGGGTGACTAGGAACGTCGTACAACGTCGGAACATAATTTACGGAAATAACACCGGTTACTGTGCCCATAGGAACTGCCCTCTATCACGGAACTAAGTCCCGGTAATGCCCTGGCATTCGTCTCTCTGACTTACTACGCATCCCAGGGTCTCCTTGCCTAGCTCCATTGCGATTTCGACCGTCCGGATGCTGTTCCTACTGAGGCTGTTACTGGTTCATACCACTGCTAGGAAAACGGTCTCCAGGATAGACAAGGCAGGTTCTTATCATGGTCGCTTAAGTGGTCCCGCAAAGCTAAGAAGCCGTGAAGCTTAATCTAATCGAATTCAAGGTAGCAGAAGAGAGGCTGTTCTGATTTAAAAATGCCGGTTCAGTTTAAATTTTCGTTATTTTAGTTATCACGGCTGCTGCTTTTTCGGCAGGCGCGCGTTTCTCTCTCTCTCTCTCTATATATATATATATATATATATTTCATATATACAGCGTTCTCACTTCCTCATTTCCCGGTTGGCTGCCACTGCCGGGCTTCCACCCCTTCGCTCATTAAATCATTTGTTCTCCACTTCCCACCAGCAGCAATGGTACCACCACTATCAAATACCGCAACCACCATCACCATGACCGTAGCCAGTCACTACAATCACCATCCATACACCATTGCGACTATCCTACAAATTTAAAAACACGCCCGGTACCCATGCAAGCTCCAATACAAAATCGCTTGGAACTGTCCATTCTTTTACGTTTTCCCTTTTGTTCCGCAAAATCTGTCCAAAATTTTCTATCCGATCGACACGGGCTACGTGTATGTTTGCGCAGAAGCGTATCTACCGAGCGGACACCAGTCGCCCGCTATCGTTCGATTTATGGAAAATCAATATAACTGCCATCTTTTTTTTTTCTTTATCATTTTCATTTCCGTTATATATTTTTTTTATTCATTAGAATATATTCACACTTCGAATAAATTTTTCCAAAATCTGACTGCTGCAGATTCGTCATTGCATACTTTGATAGACATCATAACGTTTTATATGTCTCGGAACAATTATATTGATTGTGAGTAAATACACGTCACGTATTAAATTGTGATACCACATATGGAGGGGCTGATATTATAGGTCGGTTAGCGGTAGCAGATATGGTAAGCAAAAGCAGGAGCAGCCAGACGGACAGAAAAGCGAGAAGCATCCATGTTGTTGCTTCAATGCGTTAAAGCCTGGATTATCCTCGCGGCTTAAATTCTCTCCTATCCTTTCACTCTTTCGCTCTCTTTCTTTCCCTCTAGTACAGGTACATATAAATACAGAGCCATCTCCCTCTATCACAGCTTCCGTTTTCCCATTTTAGTCCTTTTCGCTGCCTCCCATGACGGACAAACGGACCGTCGGATTACATCGTGTGCGCGCGCGTGCGTCTGTGTTAATGTTATTAAAAAGCAGCGCAAATGAAAATCCCGTTGTTTGCATGTAGCATACGTGTTCTCACGCATACTAATCTTCACTGTATGAATATACATAAATATATATGGTATAGTCGTTGAAGGATAGTGCAAAGAGCAATGGATGTATCATATATAAAGGGTGTCCGAAAATTCATGCAAGAAGTAATTTTGATAAAAAACACAGGTTTATAATTAAAAATTGCACATTTTTTTTATTGATTCATAAAGTATAAAGTATAGGGTTATGTATGGAATAGCATATCAGGTAAATGCCCTCCACGGCTTTGCTGGCACATACGCACTCTTTTGTTGAAATTTTCCATGACCGATTCACATAAATGTGGCTGAATTTCGTTGATACAGCACTCAATTTCCTTCTTCAAGGCGTGGGTGTTCGTGAGCTTGCTGGCATAAACCTTAGACTTCAAAAAACCCCAAAGAAAAAAGTCCAATGGCATTAAATTGCATGATCTGGGCGGCCAATTCTGATCACCAAAACAAGAAATTACTGTAGCTATTACACCTTCATTATTTTTAAAATATTTCTCAACAATGATAAATGCGTTGTTCTTTCGTGTAGAGCTTCATTTTTAATAACCCTGAACTGTCAGGTGTCACGTTATCTTTCTTTTTCGTTGGTAACACTTTACCGCACAAATGGCGCAAAATTCAAATCTTGCGTGAATTTTGGGACACCCTTTATACACAGGGTGTTCCTACATTGCCTTACTAACAAGGTACAGCGGTATTCAGAGGACATGGCTGATTCGGAAAATAAGCCTTACTTTGTTGAGGGATGCTTAGTTTTTAAACTAGAGCTGTTTAACGTTGGCCAATCAGAGAGTGGCGTCGGCAGAATCTGTAGGCATCTCCGATCCTTGAGTTTCCTTATCTTGCGATTATATTTTGGTACGGTATCTAGTATTTAATATTTTGCGTTGTTCCTTCAAGAACATCTTTCTGAAGAATGTCTAGTATTGTCTAGTTGCGTTCTGTACCATCTCGATTTGCCTTTAAAAGAATTATTTTTATTCCTTGTATTTTTGGTTATCCGATCCGTTTGTATATTTTGTTTCCGATAGTTTTGCGTATAGTTGATTTTTTTGTAGTTTTGAGTGAACTTACACAATTTTCTAGAATTTTCAGTTATTTTTATTGTATCCTGATTCACGACCCAACTAAAGAAGAGCTGGTCTGGGTAATATTCGGAGACGTTCAGGTGGTATAATTTCGGTTGTATTTAGCGCCTGATTTATTGCATTGTACTTGCTTTATTTCTTTCAGGTGCCATTTATTTGTTCAACAGCGACGTAAAAATCGTCGTTACAAAAAATATATATATATACACATATTTATATATAATACCACCTCCTCCTGGTTGAACATGTAAAACGCCATGGATACCTTGTACGTGATGTAAACGGTAGAGCTTTTTTAATCAACGTTACCCAGCGGTCATTATAACACTCGTTTAATGCTCCATAATTCTACTAGGCCGTTTCGCTCATGGGACGTTCTATAAAAATTGCAAAGGCTCCTCCCGCGTTTGGGACCCGCGTCGTGAGAGTGGTGGATGGTGCAGAGGTATGGAGGGATACCACTCGTATATCAGGGCGTTAACGAGAGCAGTTTTGTCGACGATAAACTTCGCACAGCGACAGTTACAATGGGTCATGGTTTAACATCGATGATAGAAGACGTGCGTATACGCGGATATGTAAATTAGGAAGTTATAAAAATTACTAGACTGTGTAGTTTTTTTTTTTATAATTTTTATCTAAAGTCGTCTATTTTTTAATTATTATCCACTTTCTAAGATCCATGCTTAATTTTTATCTCCCCCTCTCTCTCTCTCCCTCTTTCCTATCCATAGGGTAGCGTTACGTGCTCCCCACGAATGAAAGGGACTGTGAAATGATATTATAATTTAATGAATACCAAGGGACTTGGGTTGCTCAAATCTTTTGCCGCCACTATGGCTGCCCTCTATACTGGTCGAGTACCGATATTGACTTTTCTAATTAGATGCCAAGCACTGGAACGAACGGCCAACTATCCAGACACGAGTTTTCTCAACTAAACTAAGAGTAAAGTGGAAAGAGTCCTTTCTCGCGTTAGAGGCACCCCAGGGAAACGATGGTTGCATATTATGCAGGAATGGTTGTTTCTTTCCTTCCATATTTTTTCCATACCATTTCTTCCTCGCCCCAATGGTCTTCGACTCTTGATTCCTTTTTGGGGAAGAGAAAAACAGAAATGGAAATTGCGTCAAGCCTATAGGAAAGCTCGAGAGACATCTGTATTCTTGCTATATTATTTTCAAAACGTGAGAGACAAGGAGAAAATGTGTCTAGAGTATAGAATTAATAAAAACAAAATGAATACTTGAACCACGTAACTCTGGGTATTTCGGAGAAGTCGATTCGTGCTAGCTTACTTCAGTGTATTTGGTGCGCGAGTAGACGGTCTGTATAGTCACGGTGTATCCGATTGAGCAATCTCCAAAAATCCCGTCTGCTTTCAGCAAAGCCAAGAACTCCAATCCCTCCGATCCTTCCACTTTCGCTTGCCGCTTGAGGTGGTGCGGATAGAAAGGGCGACAGTCTAAAAGAGACTTCACTTTAAACAGCTAAGCCATGGATTATCTTGCAGCATAGGATTCGTTATATGTATTCCCGCCCTTCGGCGAGACTCTGCCATTTATTCGTACAGCAGTCTCCCCAAGGCCATTTGGGTTTGATCGTTACGGGAGCGTTACTACTGCTGCTCGGTCAGACGGGACAAAAGATTTCAGTAAAGGCTTTCACTTTCCCAGTGTGCTAACGTAGTAAGCATAATGAACTACGTAAATAAGTATTTAAAACAGATATAAGTAGTCAAGAAATGAAGAGGGTTAGACAGAACGTATATCCCATAATGCAAAAGCTTAATAGTTGATCTCATTAAAGACTAATCCTAAAGGTCTAATACCAGCAGGCGATTTAAATAATCTCTGTACCTAAAATAACGTATTACCAATTAAAGAAAGAGCAGGCTTTCAATTTCACGTTAAAATATACAGTTACCGGTTACATGATCTGGTCCTGTGCTGAGGTCGCGCGTCTGGCTTAATGGAACGCTTAACACGGCACATCAGGAACGTAATGGCATGTCTCGTAATAGGAGAAACGGATTTGGGTTCAGTACCGATGATATATTCGTTTCATTAGCCCGGCTTAGTTCCAGCTTCCTTCGTCCCGTCTCGGGGAGAGAAGTTCTCGTATAGAGAGAACTCGTGCTCTATGGTACAGAAGGATAGAATTCAGAGAATAGAGACCATACGACCGAGTTCACTTTTCTAATACTGAAGTTGCATCCCTTGTTCTACTTCATCAAAAATATCACCTCGTCACACAATTTGCATTTATATCGTGTTTTGTTCATGTATACACGTTCCTGGCCGAATTCTCTGTAGGTTTCAACTATATAGGAGTTTTGGTATAGTTCGGAGAGCAGAATGGAAGGGTGGGACGGACGTTGTAGATTTTCAGAGATTGACGGAAACGACAGGAATGGGAGGGGGGGGGGTGGGTGCTAAGCTAGAAGAAGAGATAGAAAAGAATGAGAGAAGAACGATGAAATCGTTGAAGCGGAAGTAGGTAAGGCAGAGAGAAAGAGAGAGAGGGATAAAGAAAGGAAGAAATAGAAGAAAGAGAACAAGAATAAAAGACAAATAAACTAAAGTGACAGGGAGTAATGTAAAAGTGAGACGGTGGCAGCATTAGGGAAATTGAAACGGTTTTCTTTATCTAGCTCTGGTACGAGGGTGGATAGGAGAGTAGCGTGGGGGTAGTATAAAGAGGGTGGTTTTCAAGAAGCTTGTCTCCTGGAACACAGAAGATCTCTTCCTTCTTTTATTGTACCATATCTGTTAAGGTACTATAGCTCAATGGTTCAAAAAGTAGGTATAATCTGCAAGGAGTCGGCCAGACAGCGTGGCGTTATTTTAACTTCTAGTAGATACTGTCGGTACAGCACAGCCAATATTTCTAGCTAAATTCCCAATGGGAATACACATAGGAGCGATTTGAAATTAATGCGCGACAGTGCGTATAGATGTGTGCACGTATTCGAATACGTCACTTATTTGGACAGTGTATACAGTCATGGGAAGGAGGAGGATTGAGACGAAGCTCGTAGACGTGGAAAATAAATACAGGCGACGCCGAGCGTCTGGCTACATATAGGTACGGTCTTATACTCGTATATATACATACATGTCTATTCACTTCGAAGAGTTCCAAGTCCCACCAGGTTCTACAGCTCGTTTCTTCTATCCGTACTGAGCCATCGGAATTTCCGTATCCACCGGAATTTTTCAACGAATTTCTCACATGCAAATCCCGCGCCGCTTCGCGAGACGCTAGAGGAGAAAGTAACGATCCGAGACGCTTGAGCTTCCTTCAGGAACTTTTCCGTAAACGACGTTCCTGGCTATTTCGTTGAGAGAAACGACACGGAACAACCAGAAACGTGGAACCGCTACCAGGAACGTCCACGAGGTGAAAGTATTTTTTCCTATGACGAATATATATAGATATAGATCCATATAGTAATGCTGTATAGTCTTAACCTCCTTTTGCTCACGTACGACTAGATTCTGTATTTGTTCTACAGGACTCGTAGAGATCTTTGTACCATCATATAGGCAGTCAGCATCCCTTGGTACTTTTGGTAACGATATACACTATATATATACGTCTATCTGCCTACGTCGTTTTCACAATATATATATATATATATATATATATATACACATATATATACATATATATATACGCATATGATATACAGTCGCGGTAAATCTCTCGGGTTCGGGGTTGCGGATCCGCTTTGGTATTCATGCTGACAGGTTGCCTTTATTGACTGTGGATAAACCGGAGTGGCTCTGGATACGTAGAGACTCTATGGAGAGGAGAGCCATGCGTGGATGCTGAAAAGAGACGATAGACCATACCTATAGAAAGAGAGACATACATATACCATACGAGAGATACAGAATCTCGTCATCGTTTGAACACGCGTGTACGCATTGGGTCCGCAACGTGCGTATGTAATATACTTTTATATACAGGGTGACTATAGTTTATTTCCATTCGAATTCGTATGCAGCAACCGTTTACAAATATAACAGAGGCATCTTTGATTTTCCAGGTCGAAAATCAAATCATCACGATATATTTTTGTTCACCGTTCGTGAGATACCACCCTAGACTGTTATGACTATACTAGTCTCCGTCGAGGATTTCTGATTTCAGAAACACCCGTTAATACTGTATAGTGCAAGCGGGCGCGAGGTAACAGCCACCGTTTGATATTTCGAGCCAGCGAACCTTCTATCCTGCAGAATAGCAACACTAGCATCAACACTGTGACCTCAAGCAATAAGGTCCGAAACACCGAATAGTCCATTTCCTTTTTTGCGAATCACGTGTTTCATATATAAATATCTGGATACCGTACTATTTATATACATAAGTGTTCCTTCGCCATTGAACATCTGCTTTTCTTCTATATTCTCATTCTCTCTTGATCCTTTATTTTTCTGTTAACCTCCCGCTATCATCCACCTTGGTGCCAATGTTACCATTCTTTTCGGAATTGCCCATCGGCGCCTTCCATAATTATGTTACTCGTTTCACCATTATTGATCTATGCCAACGTTCTTTATCCTCTGTTTGCTGTGCTCTCGGCCGTCCGTCACTGTAAATTGGAAATAATAAAGACTAAGGAGGTGGAGACGCTTACGTTCAAGGTATAGTAAGTACTAGACTGCTATTAAGGGTAGGTGGCCATCTTGATAGCCATACGGAAGTGAAGGTGGAGAAGGTTGCTGGCGCTTGGTATTTAGCGTGTAAGGTAGCTACGATAATGCCGTTAGTTTGAAAGTTAGTAGGGAGCCTTGAGGGTCGAACAGAAAGAGAGGGGCGAGAAAGAGAGGGTTAAGAGCGAGGTACGGAAAATAAAAAAGGAAAGAAAAAAATAATGGTGCAAGAAGCGTCGCTCTAACTTTCTCTTCAGACTTTCTTTCATTCCCTCTATAAACGTAGGAAGTCGCGCACGTGCCGCTACCGCGCGAACATTACCTGGGTCGATTTTTATTCCACTGCCGGGTATTGCGTTAAGTGGCGCAATGAAATGTAAAATATGCTTGTTAACGCGGTGGCTGCCGAGCGCCGCCGCGACTAAGGGTGTGAGGGTAGTTTGTAGCCACTATAAGGGTGGCTCTAGCAAGATAGGTGACTAGAACGCTTCTGCTATATAGAATAGCCTCGTCTGCTACTTTTATTAGGCGAGAACCCAAGTTCCATACCTGACTATATATATACGTATATATGTACATATATCTATGCATATTTTTATACAAGAGCGTATCTAGCAGCCCAGGTACCCCAGGTCTACCACGACGACACGTACCTTTAGACGCATTCCTGAATATATACATATACATATAATAAAGTATGTACGCTTATAACGTAGGTAAGAGCAGCCATAAGTACATCGGAGCTACTAACTGCTGCGTTAAGCATAAAATATCCGAGCTCATATTTTTCACACTCGCTTTACATGTAATTACAATTTGTATCGGCTGGTGTAATTTCATGAGCACGGACAGACATCGTGACGGCTCGAGCAACTTTCGGAACAAGGACGTACCAAGAAAAAGGGACGAATAAAGGAAGGAGATCGTTCCGGACGTGTTTTCCAGCGGTTCTAATAAGTTCCCGTCGGGGCAACTCGTGCAAAGAATACAAACAATGCGTTTTAATTAGAGACCTCGCCCGACGAATGCACAATTGCCAAGCTCTCGCACGACCCATCCAACCCTCAAACAATTCCTTTCCGAAGAGTCCACAGCCTTGCACACGCCCTTAAATTCAACACCGTTATAGCCAAAAGGACGGGTTGAGACAGTTATGAATAGGAAATAATTATAATACCTTGCTGCATAGTAACTACTTGATGGAGAGACTTTGTAAAGTAATAGGAAATCCATTTCAGACTGAAATGGTATTCCATCAGGAACATCGAAACTTCATGTACAACATGGCTGTCTCGTTACAGAGTCACAATTCCAACGTCTCTATTCCCAGTGTTTCGCGAATACGCATTAGAGTTTCCTATCTATTTATTATACTTGGGAATATTTGAGGTTAATTTGACAGATCTACCATATCGTGCAGAATATCTTAAACGTAAAACAGTGATTATAGATGGTGGGTAATGTTAATTGGTATACAGTTCAAAACATGGTGTTCCGGTCTCCTTAATAGGATTGTGGTATTCCTGGCACGCGTTTCTATGAAACGGACGTAAAAAAGCAATGTTTTTAGGAATCGATACTATAGCCCAGGTCGATTTGAATTCGCACCCCATAGTCATCAGGTCGGAATATCTTTCTGAAGGCAGAAGAGATAGGATAAGCAGTACCTTATAGTACCCAAGAAAAAGGGGTTGTGAGTTTAACGGAAGTAGGAAGAAGGGTGGAACGAGGTCAAGCCAATGAAAATTCAGAATGACTTCCGGCATGGTACTCCTCCCTTCCGTTTACGAGTAACGTTTCTGGGCTTAGCAAGAGAAAGAAGAGTTAGAAAGAAGAGTTAGAAAGGTAAAAAAAACCAGCACAGCCGGAGAATTAAATAATATAAATTTCACGTCTCCACCGTTCTCTCAACCCCTAGTCAAGGGTGGGTTCACCCAAGTGGAAATTTTCCCTCGGACTCGCCAGAGACGTGCTTATCCAGGAGGTCGCGTTATGATTTCCGAGAGCAATTCCGGCCCGAGTAATTGCTGGGTGTACCGGCTGCTAGGCAAAGAGTACTCGAGGGTTGAGGATGCCATGGGGGATGGTGTCGGTGAAAAAGGGTTGGTACCAGGGTACGTTCGATCTTGCCATAGCTTTTCCTATGGGTGGACACGGCCCATTACTTTTCGCGACAGCTCCACCTGTCGCGTGAGAAAGAGACTTTCTCCTCTGTAGTTTGGCTTATGGAGTGTTGGAGGGTTGCCGAAGTGGGTATATCCGAGTACAGAAATGGAGTTCAGGGATTAGTTTTACCTATGGTGAATAGAGATAGAGAGAGAGAGAAAAAGGGGGGGGGGGGGAGGAGGATATTTTAAATACGCGCGCAAAGCTACTACGTAGATCCCAGCAACAGCTAATATACCAAGAGGAATAGGAACGTGAAGTCGGTTAATTAACGAAACCCACATGGGACTACTGTCCACTTTACTGGCAAAATGTCACGGGCAACCTATAGCCAGGGCCAAACCCCTTCTTCGAAGGTATCGTTTACCCCACCTAGCCATGTACAAACACAGGAACGTGAGAGTAAAGGCTGGCAGAAGTTACAGTAGTGTCAGCAACTGGCAGAGACACAGACAGGATCATGCATAAATAACTACATTAGCAACCAACGACACGAGCGGCAGGGACAGAGTCTCGAGTACACAAACTGGGAGTCCTACTACTTAATTAAAGAAATTCTCGTTTACACAAGCGTCAACGGAACTGTCTCTGGACTAACAGGTGCCGCAAAATGTATTAATGAAAAGTCAGAGAGATAGAGTTGAGTAATAGATGCACGTTATCACTATAAGCAATTGTGCGTCATTGAGTTTCACTATACAGGCGTTCAGAAACGTTTCAAAAAGATAGTACATATCGAGTGTACACATAGATGCTACTAAGGTTAGTTTCCTAAAAACAGATACAAAGATACTATTCGGGGGCTAAATTCGATTCCACAGGGTACGATGTCTCCAGGGCTTTAATGCTGTCATGACATTAGGGGGGTTGAGAAACGTTGCTGGTAAGGTAAAGGGTAGCTAGGAAAATAAACAGTGTACTGTAGAGAGAGACTGTATATAGACAGGCAGATAGACAGACAGCTAAGGGTGGGTGGCGCTGTCTAGAAGATGGACGCCGTTCAATTATACCAACACGCGTTCAGCTACTATAGACGTATGAGCTAACGTACGAGGCAAATTCTCTCTAGACCTCCTGTACGCGGGTCACCGTTAAACCCCCTAATGGTTCCACTTCGTTTTACCTCTCTCACGGGTGCTTCACCCTCGAGCACTTCGCGCAGTTACCTTCCTTAACCTTACTTCACACTCAACTCTCGAACTTTCTGATCGGTACAGAAAACGAAAAGTGGTAGACACGTGTACAGCTGCCAGAGGGTTGCTTCTACGTATAAAAGTTCAGTTTAGGTTCTTCCATGTTACTTTAACCTATCTCGAGTAGCTACTACCTACGTACACCTATGTACTAGACGTAGACGTATACAGGTAGGCACACTGTACAAGCGCGTAATATGTAACCGCGCGAACCGTGAGGTTGGCGAGTCTGCGAGAAGGTTGTGCAGGTCGCGAAGGTGAAGCACTTGAGCCAGAGTGAAGTGGAGACTCACTTCGGGGAGCTTAAACCGAAAACATAATCAAATCTCGCTGAGAGCGCCTGCGGTGCAAAGTTACTAATTGCTTAATTTCCCTCGACCCGGTAGCGACAGCAGCGTCTCTCGCGGCTTCACTCTTCCCTCTAGTGCTTTCTCTGTGTGGTATTTTCTCAGTTATTCTCTTTCTCTCCATCGCTCCCTCTTCGTTCTCCTATCAGTGTACCTATCTCGCTCTCTTCTACTGCTCCACCCTCCTCGTACACCTACTCTACATTGACTTCGTCTCCCTCAGTATCCTCGTCGACTCTTCCTTGCCCTCGTTGTGTACTGTAACGCTAGAATGTAGACCTGTAGAGTGTCTAGTACCAAGTACCACAGCTAGAGTGCTCTGACGTTGTCCTTTTCTCACGAAGCTGCTTCTACCGCCATCACTGAGTGTTATTCTCTGCCGGATCTTCACTCGTTTTCACTGCTCTTTCTCTTACTCGGGCTCGTTCCATCTCACCTTATACGTTAACCTTTTCTTTCCCGTAGTCCTTCTTCCGCTGAATGCTTGCTAAAACATGTCGTCTTGCTATATAGGTACGTGTATCTATGTCTAGAGAAAAACCTGCTTACTTTACTGCTTAGCCACTTCCGGTTCAACACGCATTCCGGCTGCTCTTCAAAAGCACCTACCTCTACAAAAGACTATCTATGAAACGACTTAATTTCGCAAAGTCGCCGGTACGATCTGGGACATTCGCCATTGTTCAAGGGAAATTACGAAGGCTCTTATCTCGGCCGTGAAGCTTCAATGGATTGAATCGCTTCGCGCAGTACATGTAACAATGCTCTGGAATGTTATCGCACCGTTGCGTGTAATGCGATGAGTTTTGCGGCTCGACGGAACAGAATAAAAAAAATAATAAAGCGAAAAGCAGTGATCCTTTTTTTGTTTTATTTTTTAGAATCAACCCCCTCGATGCCTCGCTTTTAAACTCTGCTTTCACGGAATATAATGTAAACTCTGTATACTGTCAACCTGTAATCTGCCATTGAAAACAGGACACAATTTATATTGTCCCCAATAATATGAATGCATACATGTGTATATATAGGAGGCATTGTTATCTAAAAAAAATTCAAACTCCTGACGAAACATTTGGTACGGCCATTTGTACGGGTGTAACGCACCTTTTCGAATTAAGCCTCATTCATTTTGAACATTTTAATATAAATTACGCGAAGAATGTCGAATATCGGTTGTAGGTCATCAGGTCGGATTTAACGTTTATGAAAAATGGAGACTTAAAATTTAAGAGTATTTTAAGTTTTGCTCTCGAATGACCTATTTTAGACATATTGTTCTATATTAAAAAAGAAACTAGTAACATATCACATTTCATTATATTGCAAAGAAAGGGAGTTATTTTATTTGGCAATTTATTCTTTCATCCCTTGGATATTTTTGTGCACGAATAAGGGGTGTCCTTTTAGTATGGTCCCTTCTCGACTCCCGGATATCCTTCTGCCTTATCGTAACAATCCCGACCCGTCGCTACCCCCAAACCCCTGTCTATCGTTATTCCCTGGTGATAGCAGAAACAGTGGTAACAGCGGTGACATAGTCAGATCGTCAAACTTCCATAATACATATTACATTGGAAAGGAACGACATGACAGAATAAGAAGAACGACGAAAAGGTCGTTGTTTATAACGGACTGAGGCACGACCCTCGTGTCAATTCTTATTCCCTGAAAATGACACCCTCCTACATTTTGCGCCCTTTTCATTCTGACTTCCAGCAACGAACTGGCATCCGCTTTTATCTCCCCGCCTGTCTCCCTTTCCAAGTATCCAGACGAAAAAGGGATGTAGTCGCAGAAAAATCGCGAAATTCCACAGGTTGCTGAGGGCACTTCCTAGGGGACCTGCTCTTCTTTGCAAAGGGTTTAAAAGTCAAGTGCATCAACTCTCCCAATTTTATTCTGCAAGAGTCCACCCCTGCGACCTCATTTCATTTTCGAAAGAGTCATCCGCCTGAAATTTCAAACTCTCGATACCTCAAAAGAAGGTGTACCAGTATCCTCTCTGGAAAGTAGCAATATCGAGCTATCGCTGAGTATTCCCGTAGGATTGGGAAATTAACCGTTAAGCAAAGCTCTGGGTATAATTCAGTAGTAACGCACCAAAGCTAAGAAAGTCAGGGTAGTTTACGGACTGGCCGGTTGGCGGGTCTTGTGTAAACATTCGCGGCTCACCCCTTGATGTGAGAATAGCTCTCGTCGAGTCACCCCTAGTCACAGAGGGTTAGTATATGAGAATGGAGTACGTCAGTAATCTGGCTTGGTATTGTCGCTACCTACTGAAGTATTAAAGTCGCGAGCAATGCTTAGCTTCAGGATCGTATCGACCCCATATACGAGGCGTTTAATACAATTAGACAATCCAACCTTTCCCATACCATATAAAAATAAAGGGTCGTACGATTGTTATATTACGGCAGGGTAGCACACAATAGCGTTAAGTCGAGGCTACCAAGACGATTAATTTCGGCAGGAACGTTACACGCGATAAGGAAAGGTTACCTCTATTAATAAAGAGGTTAAGTAGAAGAGGATTGCTATGACCTAGGCAGTACCCTATATACATGTACGCCATAACCTACCTACCTACCTACCTTCCCCAGTGCACATACCTGTCGGTACTCGCGACTGAAATAACGGCCCGAGGGAGCTTAAGGGCTTACTCTAATCGGCGCGCACCATCTGAAATTAAAGCTCCGTCGCGTAATTAACGTGCGCGGTTTTCATACTCCTGTACGTACTGGAATATGGATAATCGCCGTAAAATTGCTAGAGTTTACAGGTTTCCGTGGATACAGGATGTTGATACATAGAATAGCAAAGCTAAAGCAACGTACTTAAAGCTCCTATGAACGTAACGCTATATCCGACTTAAATGAATGGTCAGTGGTTATAGTCAATGGGTAATCAGACAGGCCAGGTATAACCGGTAGATTTTAATAATCCTTAATAACGTTTCTCACACAGCCTATCAAGTTTGTGACGTAACAGCTTTATCCAGTTTCACAGTATCCTACATTAATAATATGTCATCATACGTACAGCATAGACCTCTTCTCTACCCTACTCGAACTTTAACTCACCCTTTAACGCAAGAACCTCTTCTACTGGAATTAGGTAGAGGAAAGGTTATGGCTTATAGCTTTACCCTGCCTACCTACATGGATTAGCGGACGGTTCGTGCAGCACTGGCATTATATACCATGCTACAAAGCTCCAGCGAAAGCCCTGACCGCCGTTTTGTGTGTTTGCGGCCGTCGGCGTCGGCGTCGGCG
>JARPRG010000286.1:920138-957429 GCA_031001745.1 Hartigia nigra
AAAAGCAAGAGCGTCTATATATACATATATAAAGATAGATAGGTAGATGGAGAGACAGAGAGAGAGAGAGAGAGAGAAATCAAAGGAGAGTGAGAGACTGAGAGACAAAGAGAAAGCTTCGATCGCAACGGACGATTCGTGGTAGCCACTCACGCTCCTATTGCTGACAGTAGTCGTGTTCCATTCCTAGTCAGCCAGCCTTCTTGACTACAGCTCTACCTACACTCTACCGCACTGCGACAATTCGATAGCTGGATCCCACCAGTCCTCGACCCCGTCTTTACCAAAATCCTCCTGCGACCCTCCTCTTCTAGACCTAAACGTGCCCACGCATACGTTTCCCGTACTTCTGATCAATCCACCAGGATCTCCCTTCCTTCTTTTCTATCCTGCCTCTTATAAGCGAAGTCTAGCCTAGAGGACTTTGCACGGTAAAATCATTCCAGAAGTTTGCATGTACCGATATAACCTACCTTAGCTGCTAAGGTATGTACATACGTAAGGATAGAGAGCGACGACGATGAGACTGGCGAGACAAATTATCAGAGATAGAGAAATGAAGGTACCCTGAAGGCTTCCTGGAAAGTCTAAAACAAGAGAAGTTCAGCTGTACCTGACATAGGTACGCTTTGTCCTTGTACTACAGACAAAGAGAACCTCTAGATCCTTGATGCAACAGGGGTGAAACAGTATCCGAACTGTGATTGGTATGCAGTAAACTCTTTGCCAGTTCATGTATGTCTATACATCTCTACTCATCCTAGTAGAGTACCTATAACGTAGTGGATATCAGCAGGATCATAACAACCTTTACCTTTCACCACTGTCACCTTCTGAAATCCTATTTACGTGCGTGCGTGCTGGGAGTATGGGAGAGCGCGGCAGCATCGGAGTGTACACAAACGAAGAGAAGGACAAAAAGGACGAGGATGTCGTAGGCATCGTGACGCGCACTGACAGCATCCATTAGAAGCAGTTTACTCTTGTCCTTGGGGGGTTGCTATCCGCTACTTACGTTACCCAGGATCCACTCCTATTTCGTTGTCCCTGGTACTTTGGGAGCTTGGAAACTTTTTCCCGGAACAATTATACCGAGCCAAATCCTTCTAAGGAACTGGCCATTCGTATCCACTGTATATGAAAACAAGGGTAGGTACACCCTCGTGACGTTACCCAGGATCTAGGTGGATGTACCCTTATAAAGTTCAAGTCAAGAAGTCCTTTCAACTCCTGTGGTAGCGTCCACGATTTACTTCTAATATGTGGGCTGACCTTTACGAGCTGCGAAGAGGAGACATATGTATATGTGTATAGAATATTTGAGTGTACCTAGCAAGAGTCAGAGTGGGCGGCACTTCCGCCAGCGTAAACGTCTACGTCGTCGGCGACGGCGACTATTAAGCTTGGCCGCGTCGAGCCAAATCCTTTAAGCCAATTTACGCACCTAACTCGGCGCCCTTATCCCTCTGACGGTAGTAATGACGAAAGAACGTTGGTGACGCTAAGCGCCTGGACTCATCGCTTCTGCAAGATCCTTTCACCCCAGACTTCATCCTCGGCCTTCTTCAGCGCTCTATATTCCTTATCCCCAGACCCTCCCCCAATCTCACCTATACTACATTCCTCCTGTGAGAAAACCCTTTTTTCTCCTTTTCTTCGGCATTCCCTTCTACTTGTCCCTTTTCCATCCAGGACTTCCCCTGTGTCTTCCAGAATATCTTTAGCTATTAAGAAAAACCAGGATAAGGCGACAGAGGTATGTCGCGAGATCCTCTATTAATCTTCCACGTCGTCCCTGAGTCTGGTTGACGGGTTTCCTGGGATCGCAAAGAAGTGACAGAAAGATGAGAGAGGGTGGAAGACAAAGGCAAAGGGTAGAAAAGGTGTCGTACGCGTGTGCATGGGGTGCGTGTCCTGTAGAAACAAAATTTTATAGTCATTCGAAAGAAAGTTTGGGTATCTCCAAAAACTCCGTGCAATTTATTCCTAGACTTAGGCCTAATCTTCCCCTAGTCGCACAGAATCCCCGAGTCTTTCCTATACCTAAAGGGATTTACGTTTAAATTATTAAGGGTTCCTTACAGCCGCAAGTATACCTCTAAGACGCGAATTGGATAGACCGAAAGTTTTGCAGTATCGTATCCAATAGCTACTTGGCACTATATGTATATACATAAAGGGTCATGTGTACATAGTCCATAAGAACCAACATGGGTAAACCGTAAACACCCCTTAAATGGCCGATTAATCCTTCCTCTTGAATTGGCATAGCAGTGTTCTCTGCCTTCTAATCGTTGATAGCCCAATAATTGGTATCTCAAACATCCTAAACAATTTTCATACCGAATCTATTCATCTAACGCTACACACGTATAATCATTTGCTTAAATCAATTTCCAGAGAAAGATCAAGAGTCCAAACATAGAACGTACATAAATTTCCTGGAATGCACGAACGAAAAACCGGCTGAAACAGTAGAATATAGCGAATAGAGAGATCATAGGTAGAGAGAAACTAGTGCCGTCCTAACCAGCCAACTGCATATCAATTTCCATGGGCGGCTGACGAGCAGTATGTGCATAATGCAGCATAACGAGGCGTAACGTGCAGCCAAGTCACATGTTTAGGACGCGTGTTCGGCTAACCGAACCCCATAACAACAAGCGGCAATATGTGAGAGGGTGAAAGAGAGCCACAGCGAGAGGAAAGCGAATAAAAGAGAGAGAGAGAGGAGGAAAATTTGTAAAGCATAGGTGCGTATGTGAATGCGAGAGAGAGTAATGGGTGAGTGAATGACTGAAAGGGAGAGTCATGCCTCTCGGTATGGTAACTTCGTAACTTATAGCAGTAGTACACAGGGCAGGCCATGTGCTGGCTGGCTCCGTATAGCCGTCAGTGAAGGCGTCGGTACGCGGGGCGTCGCGCCAACCCGAGCAACACACCACACCCTCGGAAGGGCTGTGGATCGATAGGCAACCCTCTGCGAAACTCAGCGAGAGAGCGAGCTCGAGGTATAGAAGGAGACGAGTAGTAGGTATACTAGAGGATGAGATGGAGGTGGAAGTAAAAGGCGCAGGGTACGTGGATGATGTAAGAGCGAAGGAGGGAGAGACAAATTGCCCGAGATCTCCCGTTGCCGAGGAGGAGCTGCCGCTGCTGCTTTTGCTTCTGGTTCTGATCCTGGTTCTTCTCTACTGGTTGCTGCTTCTGCTTCCACGACTGTCTACCTGCCACTGACAAGTGCACGGCATTTTTTATATCCGACAATTTGAAGATTCTTCCGATCTACACACAGCAATCCAACCCTCGGCTCCTGGCACTTTTTGCTCGTTTTTTTTTATTTCTTCACTTTCTTCTTCGAATCTTGCCTTTCACTTGTTTTCTTTTCTTCTTCTTTTCTTTTAGTTTTGTACATGTATGTTATATGTACATATATGTTTTCTTCAACATCAAGTTTGCCCCGTGCGACACGTGCAGTTTACTTTAATCGAAATAAAGCGACACGTGGCTCGCTAGTATATATTATTATCACGTGTATATTATAGACACATAATGTATATAGTATAGGTATGTGTTATACGTGAGGTAGGCCTTAGTTATTTCAGTATTACGCAGCAACGCAAATCAACTACTTACCAATATCCAGTGAGTCCCTCTTTCCAGTGTTTGAAATCTCAAACGCGAAATATACACGATAGACAATTTAGATGCGTCACTACAGTATCGTTAAGTGTACCTTGTTGCCTTCTACGGCCGTCGCTGAAAATATACTCTGAATTTTCAAACGGGACTAGGGGGACCGAGCGATTCTCTACACGATAAACAGCAAGTGGAAGAAGAATAGGAGCCACGGGGTGAAAGGTGAAAAGCGGGAGAATACGTGCGATTTAAAAAGATTACGCACCTCAAAACCATTTCATTTCGTACCCTCTCGTTTACGAGGTAAATTTTCCCCTGCGCCAAGCGCCGCC
Organism: Hartigia nigra; assembly: GCA_031001745.1. Classification (NCBI taxonomy): domain Eukaryota; kingdom Metazoa; phylum Arthropoda; class Insecta; order Hymenoptera; family Cephidae; genus Hartigia; species Hartigia nigra. The sequence goes on from JARPRG010000286.1 coordinate 924,110, forward strand.
TGAGAAAATGGTCGTGAAAGAGCAAGGGCGAGAGGAACAACAAGCGAAAACTGAGTGCGAGCAGGAGAGCTAAAACTCGAAACACACAAGTTCCTACCGTGAAATCGGCAGACGCGGGTTGCGACTTTAGATAGGGGCGCAGAATAGGGACGCGCGTGCAACTCTATGGCTCCCTGGAGCCGCGTATCTCTGCGGATATATCCCGTGGGACGAATCTCGGACCGACCTGACCCCAACGAGTCCCGCTATTCCACTCCAGGTAGTACCCAGAGTATTTCCACGGGGTAGAACAGTCCTGGAGAGAAACAAGAGTGCCGTAGGCATTTTCATCCAGAAATCCAAGTCACCCGAGGGGAGAGGGGTGGCTTTTCGCAGAATCGAAGAAACGATAGATAGATTTCAGACTTGCGGAAGCTCCTAAGGGATGGCAGCAGGGCATGAGGTAAAGTCAGGAACATCAAACGAGGGGAGTTCTGGATTGAATCAGAGAAAAGCATTAGTACGGGAGCCATCAATTAACTGGAATTTATATTTTTGATTTCAGAGAGGAGTTTCTTTTCCGGAAGGGTTGAAGCACCGGCTACGAGGGGTTGATTTCGATAGCACTTGGAAACTTGCACGGATCGCAAAATCGGCAAGCTGCTCTCAACGGTAAGTTAAATCCTATCCGTAAAGCCACCGACACCGTGATCAAATCGCTTGGGCGAAAGCACAGCTTTCGAATACCTAATTAAAATCTACCCTCGTGATCCCTCAAGCCTTACTTGCCCGTCGAAAAACGAAAAGCTGCTTACTTCCCATCGTTTCAACTTACTAATGCCGCTGTACGTTTTACGATGACCTACTAGAGTCACTTAACCTCTCAGCTACTTGGAGGGGATACTGGATCATCTCGATGGTTGTTATCCTTATTCAAAATGAGGCCAAACAACTACATGAATAACGCTGAAATTTTGATGCGTAACACGATACTCACAAAACACACGTACTGCGTAATAATCAGACACGTGGACATTTTCGGAAGGTCTGGTTATCGCATGTGACGTCTGCCAGTGAAACCCGGATAGAATATTTTCGCCAGAGTGAATGCCAGTCTATCGAGGTTGTGCGGCAAAGCTGGAACAAAAATAAAATAATAAAAAGGAATTGGAGTCAGAAATAGCCAATTGAGAAAGCTCTTTTATTTTTATTCTCACCACTAAATTGCAATTTCCTTTGACACGAGATTTCTACTCTGATACATAGCTACGTACTATACACAGGTGCACACACACAACAACCCTTCCCCCACCCGTCCAAAAAAAAAACGATAAAATTGAAGTTCTCCCTCGTATTAAATTTTAAAAGTCCTCGTACAATTAAAAAATAATCTTTATTACCCAAACACCTATGTGTTTATACAAGTTTTTGTTATCTCAATCGATCAACGTAAAAAAGTACAATTTAGTAAGGGAACGCCGAGATACAAAATTCTGGAATTACCCCAGGCTGAAAGACGATATCCAAAACGATGAGTTACAGCCAGAGTTGCTCCCGGATACGTTCGATCCATCGTTGAAAAATCCAAGGACCCATCGTTCTTTCCAGAAGGAGTATACTCATCCCGGGCAAGTTTGAAGTATCGTATCTCAAGCAGAAATATAGAGATACGCGAGTCCGAGCAACTTCCTAAGAACACATATACGTATCTCGCGTCATCATGAGAGTCTGTGAGAATTTTCTCAACAGACAATATGTATAAAATGGAAGAGAAAAACGACCTGGAAACAGGATAGGTAGAAGCGACAGGTAGACAGAGTCATCCAAGAAGCAAGAAGTACGTATTCAAATGTATATACCTATATCACGTACATATACCGTGCACAGTGTATAGTAATACTACAATATGTATCACTGGATAACATTATCAGAAAGTCGAGGCATGTACTACCATCAACTTTGCTTACGGATTAAAGAGAGACGCCATGTACTCATCCATAGTCATGTATTAGGCAGACGAACTGGTGGGGAGGTTTATAATACGTAAAACGGGTGGACAACAGTGTGAGTGAAAAAGAAATAGGGATGCTGAGGGTCGCGACAGGGTGATTCATTCGAGACGCGTGGGAACGGACTCTCGCAGGTTGTAGCAATTTGTAAGCATTTTGTCCCGCACCGGAAGTGATCCGTGTAACCCCTCCGGGATATTATGTATAACTGGCAAGCGTAGCAGAATGCCCGCAGGCAAGAGCATGGATGGGATAGAGGGAGTACATATACACACACACATATATATATGTATATACCTATATAGATTCACATAGCAGAGGGCGTGATGGTGGTATTACTGCTGATGGGTCGGTGGACGAAGAGAGGTTCGAATAGGGATAAAGGGAGTTTGGTGGGAAAGAGATATAGACAGTGGTGGTTTGGTTTAGCGGGGTTTGGAGAGAAGTGGAATGGTTCGAATGCCACGTGATGGATTGCCCGGTAAACGAGGCCCAACCGTATGAAATTGACCAGTGAGCTAGAATCATTCGATTCTGTTTTTTTTTCCTCCCCCATACGCCCTGCACTCTTTTTTTCCTCTTTTATTTTTTCTAGCCACCCTTAAATTCATCCCCAAAAATCATACTTGTCTCAGTTAGCTCTGGGTTAATCATATAGATAATGACGGGTATCGTTACGGTATTTAGTCTAAGATAGTTTGGTTGTTATCTTTATTTATCAAACCTTCTTTGCTTATCTTCTCTCCCAGTCAAGTGCAATAAACTTAGTTCGCGTGCGCGCGCGCGAGAGAGAGAGAGAGAGAGAGAGAGAAGGATGGGGACAAGACGACAGACCGATGAGATTCATGAACCGATATCTGCAAGGAATTCCTGACGTATCTGACGCGTTTATACCCGGCAAAATTCCTCTAAGCGAGATTGACGGTGCTCGGACACTCCGTAGACATCTCCGGTAGCCGTCGTGTCCATTTGCAACCCGCAAGGATTTCATTTCCGCGCCTTTGTCCAGGAATTGCGGGAGTTGTGCGAATCTGCTCTTTGGAAAGTTTGTATCATGATGCGGTTTTCTGGGTTTACATGTCATTTCGATTCCCTTCGTTGTCTTACGTGCTTTCCTTTAAGTTTATAAACATATAAACGTGAATGAGTGCAGAGATATCTGGTGTTTATGTTTAGGAAGGAGACCTGTGAAATGGTAGGGATTTATTTCGGCAGGTAGTGCCGTAGGTAGGTATCTGGTATATGCCAGGTCGATAACCTGGGTATTCCATTGCTGCACCTATGGGGAAGGCCTACTAACTGGTCTAGACTAGCCGGCGAGAGAAGCAACAAGGTTTGACCGTACGAGAAACGAGGACGTTGTCTATGTAGCAGCGCGATAACAGTCTGCTGGAGTTTACAGAGGGTGTAAATTTAGTAAGCTTGAAATAGAAGCGGATGGCGACTCAAGAGAGAGGAGTAATAGATAGTTACAGGCGAGAGAGAGAGAGAGAGAGAGAGAGAGTAATAGGTATCTTAAGGAGCGAATGAAGGAGTTAGATAGTGAGAGGATGATGGTCGTAAAAAAAGAAAAAAGTAAAGCAGCAAATACTTATCAATGCGAGAGAGAATTCCGCGGCAGGACGTTCTCGTAAAATAGAATCGGAATTGACCCCATTGGTAAGGTATACCAATTATGGAAGTGGTTGCAGCTCGCCTTATGTTCCTGGTAATTGACATTCTCCTGAGGAATCGACGAGTCGGCACGTATGAGGGATGGCTAGGATGGTAAGGGATGAAGTCGCGGGATTCCCATTCCGAGCGTGTTAGCGAACTTGCCGGAGACAGGGGATGCTTAACCAACCAGGACACACGGTGGAGAAGAACACGAGATAGAACGATAGACTGTGGGATGAGGTTCAAGACGCCCAGAATCTTCACTAGGACATTCTATATAGTATAGTTAGAATGTAGTAGGCCCGACTTGGGAAAGCCTGCGAAAAGGTAATGGCGGGTAACTTAAACCGCAAAATAACGAGATCAGATTACACGTGCTAAAATCCAAGCGCGGCAAAACAGATAATCCCTCGAACAGGGTCACGGATGAAAATAAGAAAAGAAGGAGTAGATTGGCAGACAAGGGGGAAAAAATGGAAAGAAGAAAGAAGGGGATCTTATGGGATCGCGTGGAAAAAGGGTGAGTCACAAGAAAAGCCAACCTTGGGAAAAATATAAGAAAGTGAACAGGGAAAGGATAGCGATAGTATCTCGCATCCCTTTATCTTGAGAGTTGTTTTTTTTCCATCCAACCATCTTCACGAGCACCAGCACACTGGGCGGCCATCTTTAATTACACCCACTTAAGTCGAGCCGGTGCTATCTCTCGGAACCCGCCTAGTGGTAGCGGCGTGCCGTCTAAGGGTTGCCAGGACCGAGAATGCCACACCACTCTCCACAGTGGGTTGCGAGGATCTCAACCCAACTGGAAATTCCTAAAGGGAGTTCTGCGGTTGGTACAAGGGAAGGGTGAGAATAAAAAAAGAGAGAAAGAAAGGACTGAAGGTCTGTAGAGAGACCAAGAAGAAAGGGATTCCAGGAGTGGCGAAGGGTAGAAACGCTAATTGTAACCGTCGGTCGGTTTGCTTAAAAAGCCCAGAGCGGCTGTTCCGCGATTACACTCTGCCATTTTTTTTTCCAACCCTTACCACCTTCAAACCCTTCCAACTACCTAGGAAGCAGAAGCCGAATTACCTCTCGCCTAACCTCTTACTGGCTTTCTCTTTATTTTCCCTACTTTTCTACTTACGCAACTCTCTCCTTCCCCTTACTCATCATTCCTTACGACCCCACCCTAGTATCACCCTCATCCCCAGCACTGCCCCTAACGAGGGCTCGTTTACTCATCGACTCGTCAAGACGCGCTTCAGAGCGCCAGGATCCGGGCCGACTACCAATCTAATTCCTTGTTAATTTCGTTATCACACAACATCACCCTCCTACCCCTGGCATTACGACTCAGGCTACTCCCGAGGACGTCTTCCAGTGTCTATCAATTTTCCTGAAGCATTTTTTCAAACAGAAAGAAACCGCTGCAAGAAAGACGCTGAACCTGACGGTATAAGGGATGCGAGTAAAGGTGACCCGAGGATGAGGTTAGGTGCGACATAGTAGGCGAGTGGATGGCGGCGGCGTTTATGGGGTTGCCTATAGTAGTAAACCGTACGATTTGATGGGAGCCAATACATTTGAGCTTATCACCTTATCGCCAATGGGTATACCCAGCTAGCTATTCTCCATCCCTTCTTCCCTCGAGCCATCCCTTCTCTCGGCAACGCCATAAAATACAGAATAAACCCTCTCTATCCCCTCTGCACCCTCTTCTCTCATCTCTCTCATACCCTTTAAACCGATGCCACACATTGAACACTCCCGCATCCCCGCCAATCGATCACGCAATACACACTGTATACGCATACTCCATATGCAAGTGCACGCATCGACATCCACATGATTTTCTACGTCACGCATGTAAACACGTGCGTCCGTTCGCAACGGCGGCATATGAATACCTGCACACACGTTGCACGTGTGACCACCTATTTAACACGACTCTCCCGCATAGGCGCCCAGCTATTTACAATTGGCTGCCGCGCAAATATAAATATAAATATTTAACGCGGTTATCCGAATGCAAATAAAATTCACTAATTTATTATCGGGTGGATGCTGCTGAATGGAATGCAAATTGTAAAACGTTGATTGGCTGTGATGCGCATTCTTTCGCCATAGGAGGTAGATTTTTACTTATTATACCTACTGGTATTGGATACTCCTAGTATTATGTTGTGTAATATCGGTATTTTTTTTTTTTTAAATTTAGGTATTAAGTTAGCACAAGATTACGTCATGTCGCGCAGGAAAAAGTAGCTCGTGAAAAAATTGCCTGATCAAGGTAAAGAGGAGACGGCCGCCCTCAATTTTTCTTGGACGAAATGGATTTTCCGAATGGTACATTTGATGAGGATAACTCTCATATAGTCGAAACGGAAACGACGCTGAGGAAAAGATCTTCGAAGTAAGAAGAATCGAAGGGAATTTCATCGTCTCCGATTGACAGAGCGTCGAGTACCTCAAGTGTTTACACGCTCTTGGGGATAGCTGAGGGTATCATGGCTTGAAAGCCACCCCCACTACCACCCAAACCCTTGGAGTCATCCAGCCGTGGGCCACCCTTCTTCCTGCATATTGGAAAAATAACATCCTGTATCCTGGTCGTCTGACTCTACATCCGCCCCCCCCCCTTCCCCTCCACCCTATATCCACCATCCTAACCAATCATCCTACCCTTCAGTTTATTCCATCGACCTCGCCACCCTATTCCCTTACTAGCAACCCCATCAACCTTCTAGCTTTTTTTTCTACATCAAAGATATTGTTTTAAAGCGGAGAGTTCTCCCCTGTGTACCGTATACAGGCGCGACACTGAGATTCGCGAAAATTGCCAGACGTCGTTTACTCCGAGTGCGTCATAGACTGAAAGAGACAGACATATAGGGATAAAACCCACGCGTGAAATTGTCAACCCTTAGAGCGACTACATAAGATTTCGAATTCATTTCCCAGTCTAATAAGTTTACAGATCAGGATTTATAATACGAAGATATAATAGAGTGGTTAGTGTCTGTAGCTATTATGTGTTAGAGTATTGTTCCTTGTGGGTTTAAAAAAGGGAACATATGTGTGTGTGTGTGTGTATATATATATATATATATATATATGTATGTACATAGAAACAAGTCGTTCTCGCGAATAGGATAACCGTGGAAGGTACTTTCCTCCAGAGTGCCATAGAAATCCTCGTCATGGTTATGACTCTTTTTGTTAGGCTGCCCCGTCAGTTGTTATTGTGGGTTTTAACAGAGGCAAGCCCTCCGCGAGAATATCATTCGCTTTGTGCAGAAGTCTCGTGTCACACCTACGCGTATTCGCCAAGCACGTACATACCTACGTCAAATGCCTCGTGTATTCCTGAAAACCTATGGGAAATCTCCAGTCACCCAGGACACGTGAGTCTCATTTATCCTGGTCGGAGACCCGTGACTATTCTCAAGCCAATCGGCCCCGTTTTACCCTTCGCCGCTATTTTCCCTCCAATTCTCATACCCAATAAGATACCCTCAAAAAAAAAAGAAAGTGACCAAGATCTTAAAATCTGACAAGATCCAAAATTCCTTTTGTTATCAGGGATACCAGGTGGATATTGAAGTAGATGTTGGTACGGTTGTTCATTTTTTTTTTAAATGCATCCACTGTAATATACCAGTAATATGCTGAATATCCTGTTACATAAGCAAGAAGACACGGGGTAGTTATTAGTCGGTGCTGTAAAGTCAAGACGTCTATTTATTAGAGTCACGGGCGAGGAAGGGAAGGTCGTTGTCGTAGCATTAACGAAGCGATGTTTCGCGAGAGCTTTTTAATGGCGGATCCCCGTACTCTGGAAACTTTCGTCGTGTAGTCGTGACTCTGCATCTTTTCTTCCCGCCCTAATCCGAAGTCCACATTATTTTCCATTTTCTTTCATCCCTTCACGACGCGACTAATCTCTGGGGTGGCTCCGCTCCCAGGGTGGCTCTTTCACGGGAAAGCTTCAGTAGACGAGCTCTCGACATTTCAAGCGCGGAATTCGAATTTTGCGATATTTTTCTTATTTATTTCTTCTCTGCCCCCTTCAGCCCCTAACCACCTGTCTACTCACACATCCTATTGTACACTTTCTCTTTAGCTCTTACGTATGTACGTCCCTATCGCTTTCAAGACTACCTAAGACCTTCGCCGACGATGCACCCTTAGCTTCTTCGCGGCAGCATCCATTCTTAGTTCAGCATCTCGAAAGTAAAGGACGAATGATCGAACGGCGTTATCAATATTCTAAAATTGTATGAGATCAAGAGCGTATAGAAAAGTATAATAGGCCCGATACCAGATACCTGGAATCTTTATAGTGTATAAGGTTTTCTCTTCACGGACAAACTAATCCCGTACCATCAGCCGGAGGTTATTCCAAAATCAAATCTTTTCGGGCAGAACGAGAAACGGAATGGCCTCTAAAAAAGTTTTAAGAGTAAACCACCGCGCCTCGGGGCTGAGCCAGCCACGAAGTCGAGTCCGATCACGTAGACTCATCTCGGTCATAAAACAACCCTCTACTAGCTCCCCGCTATGTACTACTGCTTCCCTCTCCTCTCGCTATATACATACACGTGCGCGTGAGCTATATAGATACAATAGGGGGATGAAAATGTACAGTCCCTGCGTAACGTACTAAGAGTCTCCCCTATACCCTCTGGTATCCTCGTACGGGACGATCCTGCGAATTTCCTAGGTAATCCTGAGCTCTTTAGGGAGATTTTAACGTACACGATATCTACTTTGTCCATGAGGGATGATAGGAATGGCTGCTTTTATTATAACAAAAGAGAATATTCCACCTGGCGGCAAACTTGAGTTCCTGTTCCTATGCGAATCCGATCGCGAGCACGCGAAGCTAAACTTGGGGTACGTATATAAAGGTAGCGACAGATAGGAAATATGGCTTTCGGATGGTATAAGGTTGGTGTAAAGGGGTTGAAGTAGCACAGTAGAGAGTATAAATCTACTGGTATAGAACTCGGTAAGACAGTGGCATTAGAGGGAACCGTAGTAGCCAGCAAGACTGGTAGATAGTTTGGTATTTAAATGTTAGGACACCCTTCGTGGTGCTACAGCAAATGAATTCGAAGAGAGAGCAAGTGAGAGAGAACGATAAAACACACCCTGTGTACCATAAGCATTCCAGAGATAGAAGTAAAGCCTGTGTTAGAGCGTAGGACAAGTAAAGGATAGATACGAAATAGAAGTAAGGGAAGGTCGAGTTGGAAGGAACCTTCCAGCAATCTCCTAAATATAACAACAACCTACCAACGGCAATGGCGAGTACTCGTGATGGTGGTAGAATTAAGTGGGTTCGTTGGTGCTGCTGATATAAGGGAAACATCAGAACTTACAAAAACAATTGTTACCCTGGTAAAAGGGTAGAGAAGATCAAAAGTGTATCGCTTAGATAAATTAGGCAACAACAACAAAGTAGAAACCTACCGTATAGGTCAGCGACGCCTGGTTATGAAAATATAATTTTTTTTCTACATTGTATCAAAGGTTCTCAACCTTTTTGACTGTATAGTAATCAGGAATCTTTTGCAGTGGTCCCATCCTTATTTTCTAAGTCGCTTCCACCCTTATCGAAACTTCACCCTTGCTGTGGAACTACTCTTTGACGATAAAGACGCGACCGTTTTAACCACCCTAATGGTACAACCGAGACCCTGTACCACTATACCACCATAGCACTGTATAACCGATCCTGTGCAGGATAGGTATCTTACCTATTCCGTGGCTCGTTGCACGATGTAGACATTTTTCGGCTCGTTTCATTCTAATAGTCCTTTCGCTTAGCGTGCCCGGTTCCTCGCTCGATACACCCTCTATCTATATATATATATAGATAGATATATGTATATAAACCCCTTAGCCAACCCAGTCGAAGGGTTTCTGGAGAGTGGTGAGGTGTACCAATGGAGAGAGAAAGAGAGAGTAAAAGGAGGAAACTGCACACAACATATATATATATATATATATATATCACACACAGCATATATAGCACAGTGCATTGGAATCTATATAGATATAGTGAAAGAAGGTAAAAGCTTATAGGGGTTGAAAACCCCTCAGGATGTTCAAACCAAACATAGATATGGATATGTATATCCGGCAACCTAAAGCTCTCAGCTTAATTTATAGGCTCTCGCGAAGCTTTTCAACCATAATCTTTTAAAAGGGCCTACTACATATCCTTTCAACTTTACACAGCCCCGTTGTTTGTGCACATATGTACCTGTGTGTATGGTGCGGTGCAGTAAAAGATGAAAATCGAATTGCGTCATTTCCTCCGTGCAAGGATCGATTCACAATGATACGTAGGCTGGATGTCCACGTATTTCCAGCATTGTCAGGAAACAATGAAACGGTTACGGGGCGTGTTAACGGCGTCTATTGTCTCGCCATCGTGACATGGTAAAACATTAGCGGACAATGCATCACCGTACGGTAGTCTAGAGGAGAGTCGTATGGTCTCTATATACTGGTTACGACTTCAGCATCCTCTTTTCAAACCCCTCCACCCACTTCTTCGTCGCACACTTTCTCCATCTTTTTTTAGACTTATCTCTTTTCACGTCTTCTCCCAACCTCATCTCCAGTGTGAGTTATCGTTATACGTAATTTGCTGTGGATATACGGACAATGGCTGTGACCTCATGGAGGACGTAGAAAACATACGTTATACTCTGTGGAATAATTACTATGATGTAAAAACAATTTAGCTTCTCTCTTGCTCTATATGGTCAGAGAGAAAACTGATGTCTCGCGGAAACTTTCCTTCCGGCAACAAAAAAAATCTATTTCCAACGCGGCAACACGAGAATTTTAGATCGTAAATAAAGAAACACTTTAGAGTCGGTAATTAGCAGTCGCTGCCAGAAGAGAGACTATCCGTGGTGGACGATGAGGATTTTTGTATTAATCAAGAGAGAGAGACGAAGAAGAGAATATATAATATAAGGTATATACGGAGTTATTTACGACAAACGCACAGGGTGAAGTTGGCCGTGAATGAACGATTTCATTAATCGAGGCAGTGTCACCTCGCTAAACAAATGAAAAAATGAGAAGTTCATGACATTTATAATGTTATGACGTTGACTTTCATTGTTTAATGATGCCATACTGCTCTGATTGATGGAATCACCAATTTGCGACCAACTTCAGTCTGTGCGTTTATCATGAATAATCCTGTATAATGATCACATACATAAAAAATACATATAATAAAAATTTACCTACCTACCTATTTGCTCGCCACGTCAGATACAGCTGAGTGGTAAATCGCTATCGATAATCGTGTCGATAATCGCTACTTTGCGATTATCGACCTAGTAGTTTTTCCTCACCTATATTTTGCGTACCTTTTTTTCAATTCCTCCCGTTGTCTTACGATTCGCTCTATTTTTTATTTCTGAAATGTTACACAGTTTTATATTTCACTGGTGGGATCCCACCCCATTACCACTGACTCTTTGACTTAGCCTCTCCCCATATTACCCTCGTTCTCTTCTCATAAAGAGGAGTTTGTAAAGCTGCGAGTTTCGCATGTTCCGCCATTACTCACGGGAGTCACATATTTGTTTGTTTGCCTGCTTAAGTTTCGAAGCAATCAAGCGCCAGCGCGACAAGCATCCTTACGTCCCGTTCGTGGTTGTAAGATTTCATGGAAAGCTGGAGAGCCGCGATAGAATCGAGTTGTCGGGAAACCCTATCTGTTCCTGGGGAAGCGAGTCGCGACTTTACGAAACCTTCGTAGCAATTCCACACCGCGTGACCGAACCCTTTACTGCGTTGCGTTCTGCAAATTGCTTCGTCTCTGTTGCCCGACAAATCCTACCTTAATTGATACTGCGCTACAATTTGTTGGACCGCGACGAATGCTCTTCAGTATACTCTTGTCCTCTTGATCTTCCATGGCCTTTATACATACACTCATTGATTTAGATAATCAAATATAAATATTATACATGATACACATCGGACTTGAAAATATCACTGAAAATATATATACTATTGTAAAGATCAATGATAATTGAGAGAGATAATCGGAAAAGCAAATACTTTGTGTTATACATCAATGACTTTGAGAATCACTGTAAAGTTACTCAATCTTGGGTCGTTAGTAGTATATTACGTATAATGTAGTGTAATCAAATAATGACTGTCAATTAATGTTCGCTGATTTATTCTTAGAGAGAAGATAATTAAAATATTGAGTATTTATATGCAATATATATTAATGAAGCAAATGTAATTAATCACCTGTTGCCATACGCTTATAAATAGCTACTCTCTAAGTACGGACATTGAATTAAAGATCAAAAGGTCGTATCAGCAATAGAAATCCGTCTCTACTAATGCAGCATCCATGGACCATATGAGTACATGACAAGAGTCCTGAGAGAGGGTTGAAGCATGTTGGGGTATGTACATGTCAGTTTATTTATGCGTATTTGTCCGATATATGGTCGGATGAACGTTATTGGGAAAATGGCCGGTATCTCTGGTTGAGGCAGGAGAAGTAAAACAAAATATATTGGCATTGCGGTCGGCGTGAGTCTCGCTTGGCCTCGATCTGTCACACAAATCACCCCGGTCTTCCATACCACCATGAACCAAACTACCTACCTCTGGTGTTTCGTTCCTTTCCAGTTTCCATGTAATATCCAGCTGTCTACCTAACCTTACCCTTTGCCAAGGTAAGGGTCAGCTACGTTCCTAGCTACGTAGATATCGTATGAAGGGACGATACTAGGAAGTACACTGGTTTATAGGGTGAAATCACCGAAAGCGTTGTCCATAGAATTCTGAAACTCAGTCAGTGAAGTAAGTAACCTTATACAAGTACAGAGAAACTACTCGTAAAGTCAAATGATGGAGCATCGAGAGGATGTATTCGTTGATGGCCGCTTGGTTAAATCTTTCCCATGCTCTATCAAACAAGTACTGTACTAAAGTATGTAGTATATCTATATGTAGATACTCATTGGATCAATACTATATTTTCCAGTAACACAATCCAAAACGAGGAGGATGGGAACCATATAAAATTGAGTGGAGAATATTCGTAGGGTGAGGTTAGAAATCCATTGTATTCGACACGACGTACATGGATCGGTGTTCGTCGCCGTCTTTTCCGCCATTAGGCCGACGCGTGCGTGAAAGCCCGTGAAAGCCGGTGAAAAGTGAGGCAAAATGAAACGTAGAAAAGTATATATATATATATATATATATATATATTTAACAAATGAATAAAGAAATGTAAGGCTAACGAGCAGAAAGAAGTACGAGGGGCAAAGAATGGCGAAAAGTTATAGTCGGAGAAGAAGAAAGGCATTTTCTTCCAGTATCCCACAACGCAGAATGGAGATTCCTTGAAGCTTTCTAATTTTCCAGCATCCTAGAGAACGATACTTGGCGAAACCAATCGACCAGCCATATCCTGGCTCTCGAATCTTTTAGTTTCGATATAAATCTTCTGAATTCATCTTCTGGATAACGTTTCACGGAGCAGATGCTCCAGATACACTGGATGACTTTTATTGCATAAGAATATTAGAGCATCGCCGACGACTTTAAACTCTTCCCCCCCCCCCCCCCTATCCATCCCACCGCCCAACCGCCACCTTCTTTCTATTGAAGCAATATCGCGCAATTTACGGGGTCAACAGTTTGGCTTCGCATAAGGTACGACCGAGCCAAACTGGCACGAGGAAGAGTAGAGACCTCGTGGCCATTTTTCAATCTTAAACGGCAACAAAGCCTCTGCCTATTGTAGAAGCATCTTCCTGGCATTGCTTCTTTTCCATCCTCACTCCTTATACTTTCTCATTCTTCAACTATAGCATATAGTTATAGGGATCTTTGGTCGTTCTCGCTCTTCTCGTGAGCAACGTGAGCCATTCCGCAAGTTTCTATTTCTCTCTTATTCTCTCTCCCACCCTCTTCATGAAGCACGTGTTTGTTCCATGGGCACTCGGCCAACGTATTGATTATCGTGCTTTCCATTGGAAGTATGATACAATAAAGCATTGGGTTAATCCGGCAAGAACTGGAAGCGAGTGAAGCAGCAAAGACCGTAGGGAAGCGGTAGGATGTAAGTAAAAGTGGAAGGGAATGACAAGACGCAGCATAATTTTCCATGGTTAGCTACGTAGCTACACGCGAGGCGCAAAGGGAAGCTATGCCGAGTCGACGCGGAGAATTGGGACGTAATTTATGCGCGGCGCAGTGTCGCCGCCCGAAAGCAACAGAAGGCAGAGGGTACGATGTGACGCCGAGAATAAGAAAACGTGGCCGAACCAACTCTGTCTGTTTCTTCTTCTTTTCTTTTTCTCTTGGCATCCTTTTTAATTTTTTGTAAGCCGTTCGCCGCAAAACGGCCCGGTAAAAATCTCACTGACAGTAATTGGATTAAACGAAGTGGCAAAGGGAGAGCATCCTGACGGCTATGTCGACAAATTTTAGAATTTTGTCGAACCACTGTCGGTATGTACCTCTTCTTGTGAATTTGCTGAACTTTACTGTAGTGAGGGTGGGCTATCAGTGGGAATGGAGAAAATGGACCAAGGAACAGATTTGAAGAGATTGTCTGAAGCTGGACAAAGGGCATCCTCGAAATCAGAACACGAAATGACGAAGGGATTGAGAATAAGAGACTGAACTGCAGGGAGCGGAAAATTCCCGTTATGGCGGGAGAGAGCGAACAAAAGAACGATGATGAATCGTGGTTTGATGACAGTAAGAAACTACTAACGCAGCAGGTTTGCAACTACCCGGTAGGTTCTTTTACCTTGGCACACCCGATGAATGGTCGCCATTGCTGTTAGCTAAAGAAAAGGGGACGAAGTTAAGATTCTTCTACTGGAGTTTAGAAATTGCGAGGCTATAATTCTAGCAAAGTATACAGCGCTCAAATGCACCAGTAAAGATTACAACAGTCGTATTTTATGTTTAAACACCAATTCGTTTTAAACAATTTGCGAAATACAAAACATCAATACAAAATGCGTTACTGAATCATCTGGATGTATCGAATATTTGTAAAGTTCCAATATCATTCAAGATAAAACGTGCAACGTAGTTAATCCTACAGAGACTATGTAGGTACTTTTAAAACAGACTATCAGTATATCTGTATTTCTCGTGCGCACGTAAATAAGCTCAATTCAAATAAGCTCGTCTCTCTTGCACTCACAGAAGGTATAGCTTATTCGAAAATTTCGAATTATTGACTTTCTATGATCGATAACATTTTGATACACTGCTCCCAATAGTTGCTTGGGCGTTATGTGACAATCAGTATGGAAATACGTTACGTTCTTTTGACTGTACATAATGTTACCAAATAGTACACAAGCTGCATTCTCGTGCCAGCTGTCAAATCTGACCAGCACATTTGAACTATATAACCCTCTACAAACCTAGCTAGGTTATTAGTCATTCAAAGAGAATTGCTTATGTTCTATGTGGAACAATTTGAAAGTTAAAGTAAATCCGGTATTTGTCGGGTATACGAGTAAAAGGGTACACCCCTTATATATGCAGTCTATTTGATGATAAATTCATTTATCCATCCCCTTGAGCGTCGGTTCGCTCTCACTTTTACTCGACGCCAAGGCAACGAGAGAAACGTTTCCATTTAAGCGAAGCTTTTCAATTATAAAGTATTTCCCTCTAGTCCTTGGTTAAAGCGGCCGCCCTTAATTTTCCTCCCCTTTACCCAAGAGTTGCTACCACCACCTTCACGAATGCCAACCGCCAACCACCATTACCACCTTCCGTCCCTGCCTTCAACTCCATTTCCAAGTGGCGCTGTGAGAAGCGTCTAGGACGACGGTAAAGTCACTGCAGCGTTCTCACTTCCGGGCAAAAGCGTGCGCAAATCCCAACCCAGTGACGCCTCCGCGACGTCGGAAAATCCTGGAATTTCAAATCGATTGGGGACTTCCTGAGAGACTGGATATTCAACTAACCACTTGTCGTACCAAGGAATCCGATGGAACAGAACCATACTGGACGCACTGGAGTGTCCTCCGGGATCTTGCAGACGTCGAAAACTTCAGCACCTAATATATATATATATATATATTATACACGACATATATATATATATATATATATATATACACGACAGATAATAGTATATAGGATCGCATCGACTACGTGTCTATCGCTCCTTGGTTTTCTAGAAGATGGTTTCACTGGGGCTACCTATAGAGAAAAGAGGGCTTGCCCTGAATGTGGCTGAACCCTATACTAGCGATCAATGCGAGAGCGAGCAACCCCTTTCGTTTCGATGCGCTCTACGAATCCTTCTGCACTCTCTTTACTTATACTGGTTTACTTATCTATTTTTCGGGGGTTTGCTGTCTGTCTTCTCAAGGATGTGGGAAACTTCCTTACTATCCTGCTACCTCTCACTTTGAACTTTCTTCACATTTCTACTATCACCCCTTACGGTACTCTCTCGTAGGTGGTACCCCCTTATACAACCAAGCAGGGACTGACTAAGGGTGAAAAAGATGGTAGGTACTTCTACTGAGAGGCTGACTCTTAGTAAGAACGTATAATTTATCAACCACACTCTTCATCGAGTTCCCGTGAGACGCCTAGCCGCTAGTTGCTGTGTCTGATATCTTCTCGCACGAAACCTGGAAGCAAACCTATTTACGAGGTGACTGGAACGGGGATGAAAATTTAAAAAATCCATACCGCAAACTTCCATTGCCACTTTTTTTAATTCCAAAGATTCCCAGGGAGCTGCTTTGCATCCAGTGTCTAACATTTGCCTAAATATTTTCTGAAGTCAAGGAAGTACCTGTATCAGAGTAATTTCCAAAGTTAGTTAAAAATCAACAAATAGACAAAAAAACGAAAAATATGATCTTACCTTGCGCAGACAACAGTCGGTCTTTTCATCTCTGATCCATAAAAGTGCAGACCTCTTGCGTTGATCCATTCAGTGATAAATGAAATTACATTAGAAATGGGTAGCCCAATGATCCCATCATCCGTTACTATAGATACCTCAACCTGAAGCACCCTCCTTCGACCTTTCTTATAGGGTTCTATCTAGATACCACTTCGTTACACGTCGAACTGCCGTTCTTGTTATTTTTCTCAGATGAATCGCAAGGTCCCTGTAGAAAATTGTACCGATAAGTGTTTCAGGATACGTTGCGTGACTATTTTGGCACGATTATGAACCTCGCTCTCAGCCGGAACGTATAAGAACGCGTGGTTATATCAAAGAAAGTTGCAATTTTGCAAATTCTTACCAACCCCCGGGGTACCAACGTCAGACGTCGATACTTTCAAGAGGCAAGGCGGACGGTATCCACAAAGTAGGGTAAGTACGTCGTCATATGAGGCTGAGCTGTAATAAGCTGAGGTAAGTAATCCACCAAAGAAAACGTCTTTGGTCTCTTATTGGAGCTTCCAGACGTTGCCGTATGGCGTTGTCGTCGTTTCTACTGTGGAAGATAGACATCCATGGCGAATAAGATGAAACGGCAGATTATCTATATTAACCTCAAGATGGAATCTAAAAGAAGGAAATTATTTTTATAAGTGGACACACACGTGTAGCACGAGAATAAGAGACGGAGGAAGAAGAAGAAGAAGCCCCAAAGCTATATAAGGGATAAACACTGCTTCAGTGTCTCAGGCTATGATTGTCCAAACGCAATTCTTGTCTGAATGATACGAAATCAAGAATTGTGTAGGGACATCAGCGCTTGGGGCGGAAATCAACGAAATCCGGTGATCCTGCAATCTTCGTGAAGAGAAATGAAATATGAGAAAAATAAGAGAGGCCTGGACAATAGAGACGTAAGAATGGATTCGTATTAGAATCGTAACTTCTAAATGCAAAGGAAATCTTGTGGAGTTTGTGATTTCTTACGAGAGTCTTTATTATCCGTTGTCATGATTATCATCGTATAAATATATATAATAGTAGATACAGAGAGTCTCGGTATATCCTGTGCAATAAAAGAAACTATCTTTATTCCAGAAATACAAAACTGCATCAAAATATTCTCATGAATTTTCTTTCATAAGAATATCTACGTATCCCCAGCTATATCCGTAATGTCTGCATCACATATGTATTTACGTACGTACACGTTCACCACCGCATGAGTACGTACTACGTAAAATAAACGAGGAAATGGGGAAAGGGAGGAAAGATAAAAAAGAAGAAGTAAGAAAAACGTAAAAAACCGTAGAGAACAAACGGCACGGTCAGCAGGATCTTTCTGCCATGAACGGAATCAGAAGCCATTCTTCCCATGTCCGCTCTCTCAATCCCCATCGATACAGCATCCACCTCATCCCTTCTCCTGTAGACCGATAAAACGAAAGAAAAACAGAAGAACGAATGAACTCGGTTAGAGAGGGAAAAAAAGAACGAAGACCTATACTGCTGAAAAATGACCGTCCGGACATTACCGGATTTCAATATCCTGGAATAGCGAGGTTAGGTACAGAACATGAGATAATATAAGTGCATTACGTAAATACTGAGAGCAAAAGGGGTAGTGTAGTGAAAGATGGCTGGTAGAAGGTAAACATTTTTCGGTAGCATGGATAAGGGTAAAAATATATGAATAAATAAAAAAAGAGAGAAGAAAAGTAGATACAGGCATAGAGCAAGTGTTGGAGGAATAAAATGGAGTAAGACTAGCAAAAGCAGCAGGAGGGTTAAGATGGGAGTTGCATTAGCAAGCCGAAGGGTGCATAAGTATACGTATTTGCTTATACGTACAACAGGTACGTGTGTACGTGGCACAGATACACCGGATACATTATGCATCCCGGATTTTATACGGTACAATGTACTTGTTAGCTGCTACCTATGCATATACGTAGAAGGGAGCTGCGGGTGAAGTGTCCCGAGAAAAATTGCCTGTCCAAGGGGCCCGCAGACGGTTGGCACAGGGTGATGTAGGTAGATAGAAGATCGCAACATGAGGATGAGTCGTCTAGAAAAGGAAAAAAGGAAGTTACGGATTTTGAGGGATCTTACTTGTGCGCCAGGAGACTTCGGGTCGCGTATCGTGATCTGTTACGTGACCCGAAAAGATCGACCTCAAAGTTTCCATGATTACAGTTTCTCGTATTTTTCTTAGTAGTATCCTAAGAAAGTATTTGGATGCGTATCTATTTAAACCTACCAGTTGCTCCCTATGGAAATACGCATTCTAAGTGCATACAACACCTGAACCAAAGTATCATTCGTGTATTTGATTGTATTTCAGTGCTGATTAATTGATAATGATATTAGGGAAGGAGAATTAGTGATAAGCACCGGTGCTATTGCGAGGCTTATTGAATACACGAATAATTAATAAATCAAATTTGTTGCAAAAGTTAACGAAAATTTGAAATAACGGAATTAGTTATTGAATTAACAGTCCGCAATTAGATTCCACTAAGTGAATTAAGTGTGAGACAATTAGCCCCACCAACAGCCTATACCATCCCTTGTAGAGACGCATGTTTGTTACGTAAAATTACAATTCCTTGGCACGTTTTCGTTTTGTTTCGGGTTAACTGAAAATTGTAATGCTCATGAAAAAAAAAAAGAATAATCCTCGACAGGAACGGAGCCAAAGATAGATATTTGAATAAATTCGTTACTTCGGGTACATATGTACCGTACCGTATTTCTCTTCCGTTGGTACTTCCGCAGAATAAATGATTAAGAGTATATAAGTAACATTAGAGGCAGGAAAGAGGTTAGAATCATGGAGGAAAAAAAAGGTTAGCATTAAAAATCAGGATTCAAATGAATTGCAGTATGGGAAAAGTGCGGAGTTTTCTGCTGAGCAAGAAGAGGAGATCTAGGAGAAGAGGATGAGGCTCGATTCCAGGCACTTAGAGGTCTGCTTGTCAGACACGATGATGATGTATGGCTCTCAGCGATGGAGGGCGTTATAGCGCTTCTAGCAGGCGCCGAGTACGCTGGTCTTACCCTGAGGCATCTCCATCTTCGTTTTTCCCTTCCTCGAATTCCCTTCATCATCTCTCTCTATTCCTCGATATACGGATATTTATTTTCCGTTAGTAGATCGCAGAAATTTTTTGCCTCACTTCCAAGGCGTGCAATTTTTTTTAAGCAAAAACAGCATGGCTGACACTTCACTATGATTAGACCAATATTCATTATACTAAATAGCACTCAGTTCAATATGACTTCCGGTATATAAATTCATGCTACTTTTCTATCCAAAGTAACTGCCCCTGGTGAGTGAAGGTTAACGTTCTTTTATATTTTGAAAAAAAAGTACTAAAGAGATGATATGCGTAGGTAATAAGGATCTGACAGCGCGAGAACGACGATAGAGTATTAAGTAGTGGATATTCTTCCTGCGAGTCATGATAATGACGTAAGTCGTGTCTACGCTAGGGTATAATAATACGTGGTCCTTGTTCTAATATAGATCCAAGTCAAGATCCGTGGGACCGTGCAATATGCGAGATATTGTGGACGCTGGTCCCATGGCCCTTTATATAGAGCCGTGTTGAAAGTTATAGGAGCGGCACCGTGGCGTCCTGGTGTTTCTCTAAGGACATAAGAGGAAAAAGGACTCACATAGTTTCCTCTCATTTTTTCCATCTCATTCTCTCTCTCTCGCTCTCACTACCTAATCCTACCCAACACTGTATGTCTCTTGGTACGTCAAGGCTAACGCCAGAACAGCTTTCCTTTGCAAGGAAAGATACCCATTTCATATCCGAAGCGCAAGGAAGCACATATGCGGAGAATGGGAGTCGCGGTGCCCTCGCGTTACGTGTGCGGAGAGCGAAATAAGCGTATAATACTGAGAAGGGTTTTCCTGCGATTGTCCGAAAATGGCAGCGACATCGGGGCCAATGGCGGAGGCGCAAACTGCTCGAATATTGGCACTACGCCAGAGGAGTCCTTGAGGATTTCCAAAGGATGAGTACATGGACAAGAAAGCCTCGAGAAGTAGATTCAAT
This sequence comes from Hartigia nigra, assembly GCA_031001745.1. Taxonomy (NCBI): domain Eukaryota; kingdom Metazoa; phylum Arthropoda; class Insecta; order Hymenoptera; family Cephidae; genus Hartigia; species Hartigia nigra. The sequence goes on from JARPRG010000286.1 coordinate 944,767, forward strand.
TAAGGAATCCTACGTTAATTACTAAATAATGGTACGTCTATACATATTTATATATAGATGTGTTGTGCGAAATATAAAGAGTATGAGAAAAATATATTTCACCTTCTTTTACTCAGTGCTTGTCTATCTTTTTACCTTCTTCTATATTGTCGTACTTTATATCCCCCAATACCTACGCCCTTTTTACGCATCCACAACTATACGCTTTACGCGATTTCCGCTTCCGACTGGCCGCATTACATGCGCTCGATGAATGCTGGATGATAGGACGGAGCTCAGTCGAGTTAGCTGAAACAGAATGGAATAGGATAAGCTCGAGTGCGGAGAATGGGATTGGCCCGTGATATCCTACGGCACTTGCTTATGTGTAAAGTATATGAAATATCAATATAACTGTCCACTTATGTACTAAATACATAAGTAGATATATAGAGGAAGAAGACTGGTCACAGTTATATACGTACCAAGTAATTCTCCAGCATCGTCCACCCGCAAGCATTAAAATAAGATTGGTCTCTGATTTGCCAGTGATTCTTGTACGTGTCCCAGTGGAATTCTATGGTAGAATCTCGACCATAGTCACTGCCGCGTATTAGAGGAGCATTCACGAAACGCCATTTTAGTCGGAAGTTTTCTGCCGGGTGGCCAGGTGTTGAGACACGGACTGTAAGCGATATAGATTGTCAAAGTTCGGCGAAACTGTTAGCCACAGAAACGGAGTTTCCGAGGGTAACTTTCATCCTTCTCGCACTCACTAGTGCCATCTCTATTGCTACCACATTGACAGTGGCCATATCCAGTGCTACTACCACCATTATGGAAAGTGGCGCAGCCCTTTTCCTGATGGAAGTTATCGGTGCCAGGTTTCCTCTATCCAACGTCGCTACTCAAGTCCAATAGAAGATCCTGACTATATGTATAGGTTAAAGTGTCCCGCGCAGCATCACTCTGAAGGAAACAGCCCTAAACGGGCGACTCTGCCTTATTTTAACGACACCATAGACGTTGAAGCGATTTATCAATTCATCTCGCAAGACTAAGTCGATTCCCTGTGGGATAAAGGTCAACGACGTGGCATCGCATCGTCTAGAGTCTCTTGGGAGGGACGAAAACGGATATTCGTATCGCATAGTTTACAGAACGATAAAAATCCACGTAAAACGACCGTAAAGTTATCCCCGTAGGAGTTATGGCTCTATATACGGGTTATCGGAGGATAGACACAGGTGCGGACGGGTCGTAATGTCATTTTGCAAAGTCATGCTGCGAGAGACAGAACCAACTGAGCCGCCTAGCGGCGAATATGCGAAGCAGCCATGTAAGCCTGTAGTGTAAGAGCGTGATTCTGGAGTGTGCGATTTTTTTTTGAGACGAACCGTGATCGAGGGTATGGGGAGAGGATTGTGCAAATACACAAAGGGAAACAATAAAGTGCGTAGTAGAGAGGTGAGGACGATTGTAAGAAAAAGAGAAAGAGCAAGATGAAGAGTGGATTGGGAAGAAAGGGGCTGGATACTTTTGGAACAAGGAGAGGCTGGAGGGTCCGTCTTTATTCTTTATTAGATTCCACCCTTTTTTTCCCGCTCCCCTATCCCTCGGGCTACAAGTAGGAGGGCTCTGCAAGAGCAATCGAGGCGACAGATAGACGGCGCAAGGTAACTGGAAGAATAGGACGTATAAAGGAAGCTGAAAATCGTGGAGATGAGGAGACGAGAAGAACGCTTCTGCATTTCTGTATAAATGCGTTATCCCGCGAATGTGTCAGGGGTTTGGCCCATTTCTAGCAAATGGACATCCTGGATCTAATAAAGAAACTTAGGACATTTCGCAGCCCTTGCTTCACCCTCGTCGTCCTTCGACCTTCTGAACCGCATTTCGAGCTTCATGCTTTCTGCCACAGCACCCACTATCGAGAAAAGAAAAACCCGTAAGGGACACTCATATAACGGTAGAACTTAGTAGGGAATGTTAGATAGCCTCCTTTAGAGATCCTTTGCTATTAGGTTTCAAATGGAGCATGCAGTCCTTAGGATAAAAAATACAAGAAAGAAAAGGAGCACAAAGAATCATAAAAGGCTCTCAGAGAAACTATTTAAAGGTTCGTTACTGCTCATCCGAGAGTTCCCCTAATGCAGGAGTGAGAAACAAAGGATTTTCCCTAGAGAAGCCACTGAAATGATGGCAAAGGTTCATAGCTTTGCAAAAGTCACGTGTCGCTTTACAAAAGAAGGAAACATGAAATAAGTTTGTGAATTCTGGATGGTTGAAAGTCTGGCAGGAGTGTGGAGTAGATAACTGCTATAGGTTGAGCAAAGAAGTCTAGAGTAGGAAGACGTTGGAAATGAGAATGTAAGAAAAGAGAGTGAGCTTTGGAGAGGGATCAAAAGAAGGATTTCTAGGTCCGCCTGATGACTGGCTGGTTTCTGAATCCTGGCTGGTTAGCTTACTGGCTTCCCTACTAGCTATCTCGACTGGCTGGCTGGCAGACAAATTGTGAAAATTTCAATGCAGCATAGCGACATACGCCGAGCGAACAAATGAAGAAATAAAAGCAGCCCGGTTTCGCTCAGATACAGGGAATAACGTGAGCGCAACAGCGACAGGCGACTATATCTGTATATATTCCTCGCAAGCGAGCGGACTCTGCTTATGGGAAATAAAAACTAAAAAATATTTCCCAGCAGAGTAACATACAGGCAGCAAACACGGATAGGGAATAGAGACGAATACCGTACGCTCTCGACGATATGCCTGTAGATATGTTATGCTGTAAAACGTCGAGGACAAGAGAGAAACTGGGAGGAAATCAGAGAGAATTGGTAGAGAGCGAGAGAGCAGTGTGTTGTTAGGTACGAGCTTAATAAAGAGGGAAACGAGAGAGACCCGTAAGCGACTCTGCACAGGGTGAAAAGGTATAGGGAAAAAGTATAAGGCAGTGAAAAGGGAGAGTATAGGAAGTTGGGTTGGCAGTACTGGTGTCTACGTAGGAAGCGAGGGGTACTGTATTTCCGGGAATAAGTTTCGTTCGAGTGGCGAATTCGTGCAGCGTCGTCGAAGAGACGTGAATAAGAACGGGAGGGGATCAGAGAATGAAGTAAGGGATGCTGGAGCGGAAAGCAGAAGTAAAAGGAGTGGATGGATAAAGTAAGAGAGGAGTAAGTATGGGTGCCGGGCGGTTGAACGGTGGAACGATGGTACGGGGTCGCGGATGCTGAGGGATTGCGAAGTTTTGCAGATATTGAATATCTCGGACCATCAATCACCCCGGCGCAGCAATATCCGAAAGTATTGCCTTATACTCGTACGTATAGCAGGACCGATTTATAGGTAGAACCTGTCCTGTGCTCGGCACACGTTCTTCCTTTGATCCTGATCCGTCACCGATGCTTTTCATCCTGAACTCCGCTACGTAGTAAGGATCTTATTCCACCTTAACCAAAATACCTTACAGAATACGTCTACCATCTTCGTGGTGCTCCGAATACTTTTTTCTGTTTTTTTTTTTTCCTTTCGTCTATCTTTCCTCCCTGGTCGACACCAGGGTAGCGAATGCCTAGCAGAGAGATTCAGCAATTGTTTTTTCAAGCAAGGCTACCAGGATCCCCTCCGGAGCTATTAGGCCCGACGAGGGTTCTGAGTTCTTCACACTTCGCCAGAGTGGGAAAAAGTACGGCAGGGATAAACGGGAGAGAGAGCAGAGAACAGTAACGGGCTTGCAGAAGAATGGAAGTGCCAAGTGAGATGACGAGGATGAAGCAATGTCCAAAGAGGGAAGAAGGACCCTTATGATGATTGCGATAGGCTTTCCATCCCATCCCAGCATCCCAGTTTCTCGAGTATCATCATCTCCAGAGTCTTCTAGCTACGAGCTGCAGGTTCACCGTTTTATAGACGAACCCTATAACACCGTTATCTCCTCAACACCCCACCCTGAGCAAAGTTGAAACCCTTATATTTTTAAGCGGCATTTTTCAAATGGCTGATGGGTGAAAGTTCATTCCTTGGAGGCCAGTACTTTTACTTTACTAGGAGGTAGACACCTCCGAAAAGCACTGGTCAACTCATGGTGCCTGAGTACTGCTGGGGGACCTTTCGGAAGTAATTTTCCGGCTCCCAAAATTACTGCGAAACATCCCACCAAGTATATTACACTAAAGGCGATGAAGCTTACCTTTTCTCCCACAGCGCTTTTAACCCATTTTTCTCTTTGTCTTCCCCGAATAAAGTGTGCCTTTGTCTTATGACATTATCACAGCGTCTCGTAGATAAGACAGTAAGGGTGAACAATTCCAGCTTGATTCGGATATCCGCGTTTAGCTCTGAAATAATATTGATTCTTCTAATGAAGGAATTAATTAATTTTCGAAAACTTGGTAATTTCAAGGGAAACCAGAGTACAGAGCAGTGGTAAGGTTGGTTTCCAGCGGTGGGTTGTTAGGGTGGTAGTATACCGGGCTAACTCTGGGATAAGCGGTAGAAACGCCAATGAAAGGGAGAGGCCGAGAGTAAGAGCGGCGGCTCTGCGCCAGTGTGGCAGGATGAAGTCGTTAACTAGAGTATGTACCCACTAGCTGCGGAATTGGAAGGCCGAGGCACCAAAATGAAAATACCGATAGCATCCATGTATCGAGAGTATTTGGCGGCAGTAAGTTGGTTCCTACATCCCATATCCCGACCACAAATTCAGCATCTCTATTCCATAGCCATTTATGAGGCTAATAGAATCCGACTCCACTAATAAAACAATAATCAGTAGCTTTTTATTAAGCACTCCAATTTCTAATCATAACTGCTAACTAAAATGTTACATGTTAGGTTAGTCATTTGATTCATAGAGAAAGGAGACTTCTAGAATTGCACAAGATAGACCATCTTGTCTCGGGTTATCGTGGTAAACCGAGTATATCGATTCCTTTGGTGAAGGAGGGACCGGATCACGAACCGATAGGATCAATGATCTATCCAGGGGCTTCTGGCAAGCATTGCTAACCGTTAACGTGCCTAACCTAACTTCGATAGCGATATTGATAGCCATGGACACTGGAGCCACGTGGCTGGCTCGATAGCTGCTTCTGCTAGCGGATGGCTGGCTGGCTGGTTGGCTAGCAGGCAAGTAGGTAGAATGGCGATATACACGAACCAATGCGTTATACGCCTCCTGCCGCAACATGCGGTCGCATTAAAACAACCTGTTACCCAGCACGCGCTCTACCGTTAGCTCGTAAGTTAGGGAAGACGGATACTGGATAAAAAACCGCAGGAAATTCGGGAATCGCATAGATTCGATTCTCTCCAGAGAGTGTCAGCCGATAAAGAAGGATACTGAAAAAAAAATGAAGCAAATATAACAGCGACCTACCTATAAGTAGGAATGCGAATGGTATAGAAAACAGGGAGAGTGTCGGCTCTCCCTAAGGATTCAGCTAATAAAACGGCGATAGGGCATAAACGATGAAATCCTCGTTGAAAAGAGGGACTTTTAGGGAAACCGCGTGTGAATATAAAGCGAGGGTAGTTTTTGATGAAAGGGTGAACGTTTCCTGGCACGTATAAATTTCAATGCTGAGGAGACAAAGGGCAGTTAAAGTTCCACCCAATTTTATTGGTTAAGGTACGCTCGACTAGCTGAAGGTATGCTACTGAAGGTACTTGTTCCTCATGGAACTAGTAACCTAGCAACACCCTTGGTCTTCTCACCACCTTTTACTTACTCATGTACCTCCCATCTCTATCGCCTCCTTAGGTTTCAATTCGCCTTATCTTCGGTATCTGCGTTTCTCTCTACCTCAACCACTGTGATACACCCCCTGTACCTACATAGGTGTCTTGGCTGGGATGCGAAACCTTAAGGGATAGCCTGAAAGAACCAGAAGATCGTTTACGACACGATCGATCCTTCACTAGAAGGACTCTCTTTGGCCGTTTGGACAAGAGGACCATTCTCAATTCATCTGAAACTCACAACTCACTCGCCCTATCCGGACCTTTTGTTATTTTCTATCTCCACCCCTGCGAACTTGTCTAGTCTGCTTTGTACATTTTCATGTCCCTTGCAACATTACTCAGGCAAAATGTAATAGAGGGTAATAGAGGCCAGGAACGTAAGTAGCTACGTGGAAAGAAACAGGCCGCCCGTGGTGGGCTAGCCGGCGCAGGCAAGAAGGAAACAGTATCTACAGGGTGCCCTTACGGGGATGGTGATGATCCTTAGGTAGGGTAGCTCGACTGGCTTTATAATAAAGTCTAAATATTGTCCCAGGCACGCTCGGCTCCAGGTTCAGCCTGTTGCCAAGGCAGGAGAGTTAATATTCAAGATTAGCATTATTTATTGCCCTCTTACCGAATGTCTTTCCTTTTCATCATTCTCTCACTTTTTTACTCTCCTTCTTCATCTTCTCAGAAGTTTTCATTCTTTCTTTTGTATCTCATGTACTCTCTTGAATTCTTTCTCTTCAGTCCTCTTCAAGATCCCTCATACCTCCCATGGACTTTCTTACTAGAACGGAGTTACATTACGGACCTTCGATATTGACGCCCCAGGCCACCTTTCGATATTCCATCGACATCTTGGATTCGCGTGTATCTGTGACGCATTTTCTGAGAATAAAATGGTCCATGACTTGCTGCGATCGTTCTCTGATTCTGGCATAGCTACCTACAGGTAGATTGAATTCGTACCTATTTCCGAATCCTGTGAGATATCGAGCTCGTGACTCGAGCCAGTCGTATTCTCACGTTAATTTACGCGCTTCGCGACGATGAAAAGTGGCAGGAAATTGCGAAATTGATAGCGTACAAAATTTTCACAATTTTTTGCCCACTTTGTGCAGTTTCACCGACAATCTCATCGCGATAACATTGAGAATTCGATGGGAGGAAAAAACGAGGTAAAAAATCGTTTTAAATAATTTCGTTTCATTGATTTGCGCCAATAAGTTAAGCATGATTCGCTTTTTGAAATTAAAGACGATTAGCGAGCAAGTGAAGATTTTTAATTAAAAAACATGATATTTGTCTCATGCCAAAAATTCCAATGAAAATATAATGTGGGAAAGGGTAATATACCAGGCGCGTCTGAAAGTACCCTAAAAAATTCTCCTTCAGGGTGCACTTTTCCTAATTCAACCACCATCTTGTTCGTTGGGATCCTAAGATGTGCCACAACGATTCCTGAAAATTCCACAAGAAGACAAGAGTAATTCAGACTTTGTAAGAGTTTGAGCTGGGTAGTGACACAACACCACCTCAAAACGATAATATTAACCTCTTCGACCATTGCGCCTCAACCCCAGTTTGATATACGGAGCCCAAGGCAACCCACGTCAAAATTCTACGTGACGTTCGACGAAAGACAAGAAGCCGTATATCCCATGGGAGTCGTAGGCTTTTCAAAAATATGTTTCCCGATTAGTAAGAGAAACGAAATTGACGAATACGAAAAAAAAAATAAATAAAAGAATGATAATGAAGTCTTTCAGTACATACAGTGACTGATAAAATTATCAAACAGAAAAAGATCAAAGACGTTCATAACAAAGAACTAAGAGGTACTTGGCAAGGGTTACCTTTGGCGCGAAATCCAAAATGGCGAATAGTAGACAGCGCTAAATAAATTTAAAAAAAGTGAAAACAAAGAAAGATTCTCTAATGGCTATCTAATGCTTCGGACAGTTTATAACGTAAGTTATGTCAGCTTGCGGTTTATTATAATGAGGCCACAGGGTAGCTTTACACGGGACTCTGGCACAGAGCCTGGCGATATAACTAGTTTTCGTTTCGCAGTCCGTATCTCTTTCAAAAGTACACACTCTCCAGGTTCAATTAGTTGGCCATGATTAACTTCAAGGGTTACGTGAATGCAGGATGTTCTTAAATAAATTCGTCGTATTTGCCTGTAACGAAAAATAAGTTCCAGAATGGAGTAGAATTGATGATATTCAAATCGCATTTCCATTAAAAAAGTATAAGTATCCTCGCATAGTAGATTTCAGAGATTTTGGCAACCAATTAATTACTAGTACGTTTGGCAGCCTTGGTAATGGCATCCGATCAAAGGGATCGAATGATTCCTTACCTAGACTATGTACATCCCAACGGCAAATGCAATGACTGAATATACATAGACATAATAGGTATATGCATCCATATACATCCCTCTGTAACCGAATGCCGTAAGGGCTGTAGTGCGCGCGAAATGGATTCGATGTGGCACGTTAATTAAACTTAAAGTTACTTCCCGGTCGATTCCCGTCCACGTAGACACCGGCAGCTGCCAAAAGTATTATAGAAACTCGGCGCGTTCTAAATACACACAGCTGCAAAAGTTTCTCAGGACTTGGTTGATATCCACAGCAGTATCAGTGATATAGTTATACGACAGGCTCTTCTCTCTAGTAGTAGTAGTAGTCCTTGTCCTCCAACCGCTCTAGCCTATACATAAAATCTCCCTCCGTAGATACACTCCACGCATTACAGCTAGGAGCACTTGAGTTATAAGATTTCCATGGACACTTGCCAGGGTAATATCAAACTTCAAAGCCCACCCTTGGATTCGGCAATTCCCTCCATGTAACACATATGAACATGTATGTAAAACTAGATTCTAAGTCATTTCACCCACAATTAATTAACAACCTTTGCGTTTTTTCACAAATTATTTACTCTCAATGTATCTCCTGTTACTAGAAATCATCACGACGGGGAATCCAGACTTTTGGAAGGTAGGAACGCTCCTGCGCGTTCCTTACGAATCCTTGCAGGGTCAATTTCTAAGGATCGTACATTAGATTCGGCTCACGGAGAAGGTGCTCGGCGCGAGTGTAAATGAGATTGGAAAGAGATGAAATAGAGAGAGAGAGAGAGAGAGAGAGAGAGAGAGAGAGAGAGAGAGCGTAAGATAGACTCGAGAACGCGTGATTACGATAATTCAATCGAAGATCTTCGTCGTCCTGTTGCGAATCGCGTCGATCCTAGGCGGTGCAAGCCTTAAGGGGAAAGTTTGCTTATTCTGGTCACAATGTGAATCACCCCTTCCAACGGCGTTGCATCTCTGGCCGACCTGACGCTAATGCATATTCAATGTTACACTCATGCCCGGAATTTCGAGATCAGAACGTCGCCCCCCCCCCCCCCCTGAACTTCCGCCGTCGTGCCGTTCTCCCATTCTCCCCTAACGCAACTACCCCCTTGCCATCATAAAGCATCTCGAACCTTGCTAACTTCCCTCTGCAATCTTCTTTAGGGCTAATCCACCCACCAAAACACTCCTTCCTCTCTCATAATCGTAGTTTTTTCTCGATCGTTAAACCATCCCGAGAACGATCGACACACCCTACTCAACCTTTCGGTACTCTCCTTGTACGTACTTTCTTTTTTCGATGGAAACTTATAGGCATACCTACAAAACTTTGACAAAAAGAATTATAGCCTCAGGTGGAACTAAGAATAGAGTAGACTAGATGTTTAAGGGGTTCTCGTATATGCCTCTGAGCACCTAAGCAAGGTAAGTATAAGAAAATGAAAATGAAAAAAGTATCAGACCAACATAAGAGGCAAGTATTACAGCATAAAATTAACATTAGTAACATAAGTTGTAGTAGCATACATATTGCAGAACATCCCTATTCTGTATACACACAGTATGTCTATGCCCTTTCTAGGGACTCGCGCCGCTTTTTTGCCATTAAGTACTCGTAACACGTAATACCTTTCTAAACGCATTGAGATATGTTGCTTCCGTCACGATTATTCGTAGTGAGTTCCAAAAATCCACACCTATAACAACGAAGGAGCACTCAAATCATTATGTTCGAAAAGAAGTAGCGTATAAGGTCTCAGTTCGCATATTGTTACGACGTGATGCACTTTCAGCCCGCAATAACAGTTGGTCCCAAAAAAGCGCTGGCTGATCTATTTGAATTGCATTATAAAATAGGCAGTATAGTCTCCGCGATTAGATAATGAAAACCATCTTTGTTTATGCCAATAACGAGAGACATTCTCAAATCTCGACACTCTTATTAAAAATCTGATAAATGCGTTGAATGCTCTCTGCAGACGAAGTCCAATGGCTGAAAATAAATTCAACTATGTTACGGCACAATATTCAAAGTTGCGGAAAATAAGTGTGATGATAAGCCTACGACGCATTGTTATATTGAAAAGATTGCTTCATTTTCAGCCGATAAAACGCACGCATAGAATTGTTGCATACTGCACTCAAGTTGAAAAATTTCGACTGTTTTTGTCCTCCATCAAAAATACTAAATTTGTCCTAAAGAAACTCCTATTTTTCTCCTACTTTATTAAAAAATGTCGATCTGTTTTCGCGAACAATTTTCAACAAGTGGGAGAAAAGTAGACTTTTTCTTTCGATAATGATAACAATACTATTTTAATTATTTGAAACCTCTTTACAAACATTCACGATTATACTATTGACAATAACTTAATTGTCTATCTCTGTCTTTATAATAGAACTTTAATTAAAAATTATTAATTAAGTAATTTTCAATAGTATGATTTCCAATGCTTATAAAGAGGTTTTCAAATAATTCAAATAATTATTATTATCGAAAAAAAAGTCTGACTTTCTCCTACCTCATCAGAATATCAATTCATGAATGAGGTGGAACAAAAACAGGGCAAAGTTCAGTCCGCCGGACAAAAACAGTACAAATTTTTCGACTCGGGGCAGTCACTTATTCCGCCCACTACACCGTAAATTGATCGGTCTTCAAATGTATTCGAGGGATTACTACCCTCCAATGCGAATGTATCAGCGCCATGCTGTGGCAAAAAATTCGTTCAGGCTGTCTAGTGACTAATCCATAGGGACCACATGATCGTTAGATTTTACTACACCTAATCGATGAAGCTTTTCCTACAGCTGACATGGGTTTGTGCAAAGATTGAAAGTTTGTTCAAAGTACTTCGACTCAAAATTTCGTATTAACTGCTTCACCCGGTGTCGAAGGCTCTTACATTCTACATAGCCGTCCGAGCTGCCCAATCTTTTGAACGTTCTATAACATGCATTGCGCTTGACCATGAGTACCCTAATATCTGGCGTCAGCCAAAGTGCGGTCGGTTGCCGGACCGTAAAGCGATGTCCCGGAATATGTTTATCCAAATAAAGTAATGTAGAGTTGAACACACTTATCTTAGAGTCTATATCCGGCAAACAATCCACGACTGACAAATTCAAAATATTTACCGTCGCAGTCAGCACATTGTTATCAACAAACCCCCAGTCCCAGTGTTCAATGATCGTTGGCGATTCGCGGACCACGCTGTATATATATATATATATATATATACAGTATACAAATATGAAGTCATGATTCGATAGAAAGATTTCCTGAGATTGGCTCTATGACTGCAGCTTTTCTAGGTCATCTGTAACACAAATATCCAACCATATGTGTGAGGTCTGTTTATGATTTGCTGCCTGAAATGAAACTATATACACACTCAGTGATTAAAAGTACTTCTAGTCGCGTTCAGAGTCAAATGTGCTACTTTGTAAGTAGCACTAAAGTTACCCAGCACAAGCATATTTTTCTACGCTGATAATAAGGCCTCCGGTTCTTGTTTAAATGTATCCAGCAAACCAATTTTTGGGGGGTCGGTAAACTGCCGACACCAGAATTTTCGGCCTGGAGGCGGGTCACGCCTCAATAATCAGTTACTCCAGTCACCCGTGCAACTGCTACATTGGAGATCCTCCACCGATGTGAGCATTTAAGGGGTCTACCCACTTTAAATTAGACGCGCCAAAATAAGGCTATTTTCCAAAATTTTTTTCATAGGTTTAAATTATAGATATTGATATATAAGGTGTTACATTCAATAAATACACTCTCGAAATACATGAAAATTTTTTTTTAATTCATTTTAGTGAATATAGATGCATAAAAATGGTGGTTGAAAAAAGATAAAAAAAAAAGGAGGTTGTGCGCTGTTGATGATTTCTCCGGGATGGATGGTCTGAAACAAAAAAATTAAACGGTTTTAGATTCAGTAGATAAATGGCTATAGCGCATATCATACGAATTTTTATTTTTTCAAAATTAACAAAATGTCGGACATTTTTCGAAAAGTAAGAAAAAAACAGGTATTTTTTCACCTTTTCTTGCAAACAAAAAATAGTTAAAATCAAAATTTCAAAAATCCTATGATATGCGCCATAGTTATACTCATAAAGAATATGTGGTAAAATGTTGGTAAGGATCGGTTAAGTAGTTTCAAAGATTTTATCAACAAGCCGTCTAAAAACGTTGTTTCGAGAAAAACGCGTTTAAATTTTTTTTAACGAAAAATCGTAAAAAAATCTCACCTGAGCTTAATCAGCGATACCTGCACCGTACATTATGCCTTCAGTTTCTTCATAATACTCGTTTTCATCCAAAATAGTCTGTCTGCGCTTTGTTCTGGCATCCTTAGAGGCATCAGTGCTACGGCGATTCGCAACTCGTATTTGCTCTCTGTCACGTTCAGCGACGAACTGTGCGGCCATCAGTCCGATTCTGACGCCCATTACCTCTAAAATCTTCGGAACTGGCTCTAATCCTTCATTGAATATACCAGCAGCTGTTTGGCAGGCGCATTACATATACTATACGACGATTGATCTCATAACCAATCGCAATTAGTGGACACGAA
>JARPRG010000286.1:957529-998415 GCA_031001745.1 Hartigia nigra
TAAGGGATCATAAAAAGGCTCAAGTGTACAAAGGCAGCTCAAGCCATCAGTACACTAGCAGCTGCTCAAGTGTACAAAGGCAAGTCGCTAAGTAAACAGCGCCTAAAAGTGTTCCGATCTTCATGAAATTTTAGTATGATATTTTTAGATATATTATATATACTTTAGAAAAATGCAATAAAAAAAATCGATTTTTGGAAAATTCTAAAGTGGGTAGACCCCTTAATATATTCCATACGTAGAGTGCTACGCCTTCACCATGTCCGTAGTCACGGTCGTTTCTCAGAATCGAGAAGGAGCGATGCAATACCTGTGAATCTGCTATCTTATTATTAAGCCATGTTTCGTTAACTGCGATAAGTCGATAATCGGTTTAAAAAAAAATGGTCACGAAATTCGTGAATCTGAGCAGCCTTGTCATTCAGATGGCCAGCTTTAAGATAGGCCTCTCCTATAGTCACTCCACTTCTTCTAGCAGTAGGTACTGTTGGAAGTCAATTGGCCAGCCACTCCAACTCAGCGGTCGACGGGATACTCTGTGGCGTTGAAGTCTGGTCCTTCCTTACGTAGACTCCATTTCCGGTAATCCAAAGTGCATTTGGTTCGAGATATGTAAAGCGCTTCAGAACCTGTTGCCGCGGATGCCAAAGTACAGTAGGCACACAATGATTTACAAGGACTTTCGTATCCGTAAACCATTCGTTGCTAAGATCCGCAACTCGTACATCTCGTTTCGCCTTTTTTCCTGCTATAATGCGGTTGCACACAGCAGGCGACAGAAGTTGCAACGAAATTTTATGTGTTCCCGTGGGTTTTCTCTTTCCCATAGGAATGACACAATGAATGTTTGCCCGCCCAGGCCAGTAGAACACGAGCGAGAGTGTCAACAAGTTCATCCAGCTGCTTTGAATTTTCATTAATAATCCATAGCAGCGACTTTACTGACTGGCATTCTAATTGCATTAGCCTCTGTTCAACAATCGGGCTCAAAGTTGTCGGTACGCCATTGATCAGAGTATCCACCACCATCTTTAAGTGCTATTCCTATGTTGCAGTCTTTTTAGCAAGTTCCACGTAGGTCTTGTTTACTTCGATTACCATGTCATTTAGCTCTCGGACTTTTTCCTAAAACTCTCGTTAGGTAATGTCAGACCTTGCAGTTGTCGAGATAAATGCGTTATCGTGATATTTAGTTTATCAATACATCCAAGCTTTTTATCGGCTGATTCCGACTCAGACGCAAGAATATGAGTGCACTCATTACATCTCGTTACCATTTTGCCCTCTGAGATGTGATACTATAAATTGTTAATTTGTTAAAGGTCCAATAGATATCGCTATATTACTCACTGCAATCAGATGTAAGTAATTATTAAAGGTCCAAGAGATGCAGGTACTTAGATTCTTGTTGTCACAGCTGATAACAATATATCCAGTTGGTGAACACGTCTCACACACATATACACGGGCACTACAGGCAAATAAAAGTTACACACTAAGAGAAAGTGTGTGTGAGAGAGGGAGAAGTCGTTAAACCCTTACGAATCGCATACGAGGCTCGGACGCCGCGATGTAGGCGGTTTTGGCTCGTTTTACGCGCATCTTCGGGCAATTTTCCTGACTGCTCGCATTCTGCGGAAAAGCTAGCGTATCGCGGCGGGGCATAAATACGAGGAAAAATAAATAAGAAACGCAATAAAGATTCGGAATGGCAGCAAGGCCGTTACTCAGACGCGTATACGCCGTTAAGCCGTTACTCGTGCCAAAAGTACCGCCGACAATTGCTAACCCCAGCCAATATGATCATTAATATCTAATACCGTCCGTTCACCTCTAATATTACGGCGAACTGTTGTTTCTTGATGAACCTGTAGATTGGCATCAATTCTCTGTTAGAGTTACACCAAGTGTAAAGGAATTCACATGGGGATGCCTTTACGACGAGTCTTAAAAACGCGAAGACAGAAAGAACAGGGTAACGTTCGATGCTCACGCAATTCCCCGTACCTTTTAGTCTCTGCCTTTACTAGAAATATTTCGTTGTCGCGTTTAACGGCAGCCATGCCACTACCTCGTAATAACTCTACTCGATTGGTCTCGACTGGTAATGACCGAAAGCAAACGAGAAAAAGAGTAGAAAGAAATGTGAATGAATGAGAGTGGGTAAAGTCACTATGAGAATTTAAGAGGGGAGGGAAAAAATGACAAATTCTTTTGTCAAATTCCATCCGCGTCTACGGTGAGTTCGGCTAACTCGCGGAGGGGGATATCTTTCGCATATAAATTATAATATGTAAATTTAGCCAGAACGTTGGGGGTTGTTATGCGTTAGAGGTAGATAGGTGGGCTGGCAATTACAGAGGCTTACTGTACATACAAATTGCTTGGCCCTCTTTAGTGCCATTTACCATGGCACCTACCATCCTCCAAATTTTCCTCCCTTTTCGCAGTCGTAGTTATACAAAACCAGCCACTAGAGAGGTATTACCAAAATAAGGGCTTGTCTTGATAGTCAACGATCTTACCCGAGTTACGTTTTTCGTCGACTCGGCCCCAAAAAAAAAGCAGTCTTTCTCTTATGCAACAAAAGCATGATGGTTTCTTAATATCACCTTGCTTTGTTTTTTATTTCTTCTACTTCTCTTCTTCCTATCGCGTGCTTTATCACTCTTCTGTAACTTTATTTATCTGCAGACTAAAGCGTAGTGTTAACTTACATTCCGGTCTGTGTTTTCCTGTAATGGTTTCTCATAAAATGACCTAATAGTTGGAGTAAACGTAGAGGAGCTCGTCGGCCGGATGCCCCATAGAGAGTAACTAAAATAGACATAGACACCTAGTTAAGATTCGGGTCAGCAGCGCAGGGTTGTCCTGCCCCCAGAGACCCGGGAATACTGGACAAATTATCTACCGTTCCTTGAAGCCCTCGGACTCCCATGTCATCCTATTCTGTTCTATCCTCTATCTAGTCCTTCTGTAGGACTTCCTCTCCGCATCCCTACGTCCTAATAGTGACCTATGGAAACGCGACAGGACTCCCAATGGACTGGTGAAATCTCGTGTATTGTGCAACTGGCCCCTGGAAAAAGACCTTCCAATTTGTCAGCTTATGCAGTTCGTAGACGTTAGAGAAATATCCAAGCGAATTTCTCACGGGCGATTCGTGCAGGTGACAGAGAGTCAACACGTTCCGCATTATCGCGAGCACCATTTTTCCCGAGTATCAAAGAAGTGAATATACGGAAACTTCCACGTGGAAGATGCGTAAAGAGGTAGACCACTGTATGTAGTGCGTATGACGTACTCGTCGTATTGAGGGAATTTTAAATTGTGACTGGCGGTTGAGGATCGAACCCGGGTATGGACCTGGGGATAGAAAGAGGCTGACGAGGAAGAGGTATTTGCTTTTATGGGTGGAATTAAGCCCAGCTTACGCGCGATGTGTCAAGATCCCTGTTTACGAGGCCCCACCGCCCATAAACCCTCATCAAATAATTCCCTATGATATTGTACGTGGAACGATCGAATAGGTCGCTTCTGCTATTCCTTTTTTTCATTCTCGCTCTGGGTTTTTGTATGTTTTTCCATCTCTGTTTTCCTCTGCCTGTTCCTGTATCACCAATCTAATACAAGAAACAGTCGTTAATATCATACCCAGCTGACAATCGTACAGCATAAACCGTCGTCAAAGTAAAGAAAATTCGATTCCAGTGAGCATAGATAGTAGCAACTAGAAAAGCCTAGAAAGACCAGAGTGCTTACTTGGCAAATCGTAGAAATCTTCTGTAACCAGGCCAAAGTAGGAACACGTTGTCGAGCATTTGAGGAAGATGTAACGCGTTGCCTCCCACTCGCTACGCCTCATAAAACGTCGCGTTTTATGCTGATGGTTCGCGTCTCCAAGACATTGTCACGAACGAGGAGGAAAAAAAAAGCAGTCTAGAAACTCAGGATAGACCTGAAATCCCAGTCCAGTCAGGAACACAGCTCGGTACCATCGCAGCCATTCACTAGTTCCATCTTTCTTTTTTTCTCTGATAACGTGCCTTCATTTCGGATGATTTTGGCATCAGAGCCAAATGCAGACGGCAGGTGTTATTCGAATGAGATTTCTTCCTTTTCTACCGTAATACTCTTCGTTCTACCCTGAAGAATGAATTTTCTTCGATCACAGAACGATCCATACGGAACGTCGTTCAATCGTCCCGAAGTTTGCATTCTACGATGTAACTTTCTTGCCAAGGAAACTGAAAACATACTAGTATTTCTGCCCATGTTGTTCGCCAGGAGCACTAGGAGGTGGGAGGAAACCTTAATAACAGAACAGTAGTTTAGGCACGGGAAAAGAGAAAGCTGGCTGCAAAGAGACTCAAATAAATACGAAATGGCCTCAAACAAACACAGCACTCGAGCACAAAGCGTTCCAAGGATAATTGCATGAGTAACTGACTCATTAGCAACATGGGGCGAATGTACCGTATGCCATTTTTTGTAGCTTGTGTTGGTGGTGGTAGCTGTTACTACTGGTTCGAATTCAAATGTATAGAACTAACGCCAGTTAGCTATTGGTAAAGAAAGAAGAGTGAAACAGGGTTCAAGATGAGCTGCCACTCGTTATGATAAGCGATAGGGAGCATTTCGTTAATGCACTCGTCGATAATCTATGCTAGAGGCGGCTATGGCCGTTCGAATATCGGCGTTGCTATGATTTTCCCTGGGTCGGTTTACTACCCTTATATTGGTTGAAGTAGAACAATCCTATATCACTGGGTGGCGAATACTATTTGATTCGTGAAGGTAGATAGCTTCTCGAAAAGCCATGTGCCGTGCACGACGTGAACCGTTAAAAGTTGAAGACGCGTTAGCCAGGGAAACGGCCGTGGCGTAATAGCCAAAGTTTTCAGGCGGCTTCCAGAGGGTTTTTATTATTTTATATTTCGGTGGCGCGACCTACGGCCCGTGAAGATAACAGAAATTATACGTACGTTTCAAAGTGAAACAACCGTTAGCGTTTCGTGAAAGTTTAATTCCGTCGCGAACACTTGCTGCTCGATTTCATCTGCGAGAACGATATCCGGAAGTCCTCGTTGTCCTGGCTAATTCTTCTCCCATTACAGAATTCGTATAGAGAGACCTAGTGCTCAGTTTCTCAGGTCACTAGATACGAGGCAATTTATTTAATTCAGTATTATAGGGATACATAACAAAAGTACAGCTTTGCCTTTTGCGCAAAACAAGGTGTGCATTTACAATTTTATATAATATGGTGAATCTGCATATGCCATAATGTAATCATGGGTGACACAATTAATCACCAAGCGATCCCACCCCGCTAGGCCATTAGCGATTGGGTCCACACTCAAACTCTTGACTATATATAAGCATGCTGGCTCACACAGTAGTGGCACATACTCTTCCTCTTCTCCCGGCCTACCTACCAACCTACTTCTGCACCCTCTTTTCCACCTACTACTCCTCGTCCTCCTGCTCGTTCCCAGGGACGCTCGTTAGACTCTTTTCATCGATTTTTCGCGCGACTCCCTCTATGATTAATTGGGGCCATTGTTCCTTCGAAATTATTCTCGTGGAAACCAGGACCGATCGGTTGTGACCAAAGATGGCAACCGATATTTCGGCAGTAGCGTAATGCTCTTCGGACTCTATGAAAATCCATAACGAATAAATGCCAAAAACAGGGAACCATTCGAAGAGCACTCGTGCATCCCTTTCCCTCGGAATACTCCGCTCGATTTACATTCGGCCGGGAAATGAATTCTTCCTGCAATAATTAACGAACCAAGTTTTCGGCAATAAAGTACCAAGAGAAGTTTCGGGCAAAAGTGCGAAACTTTCTACTCATGATGTTAATTGTAACGTAATATATGTAAAGCTGTACATGCCCGAGTCGAAAGAACTAAGTAACGCTCTACGAGAGGAATAGTAGAAAAGAGGGAGAGAGTATCAGTGAAAAGGCTAGGGGGTTGCTTTTCGTTGGTTCGTTGGTGGGTAGTATTAGTGTTGGTAATAGTGGTAACGATATAAGGGTTCGCCACCGAAGAAGAGGCTAAAGCAATAACATGAGAGACTTTTGGATTCTGGCCAAAGTGTCACCCGTTATATTATAGCCATTACATAGAACTTATCCCAGACGTACGTCGTGCGGGTGAACATTTTATTCTCTCACCGAATATCCATTATACTTATTTTCGCATATCCCAAGAAGGTCGACGTGAGTCTTTCCTTACATGCTCTTCGTCCTTAACATAACAAACATAAAAAACCGAAAACGTTTCTTCTTATATATATAAATGAACCACGGGTACAGGGAAATATGAAAAGGAATATAATCTAGGTAAAATAACAAGATGAAATTCCAAAAAAATTAGAGCATCATCTTATTTTTTCGCTGTTAGGTACAGATAGTACCTGCTGCGGATTCAAACTCAATTAGCCGCCATGGAGGGTTGAGATGAAGAGAATCGTGTCCCCTTTCTGTAACTTGTACTCGCCTTGTCCCTGAAACATTCGAATACGTAAGCCTTATTCGAGAATCAATTACGCGTCAAGTCGAATCACGGGTGGGATAATATCGTTGAGAATAGGGCCGACTGCGAGCGTTGCCCTTCCTTTTAATTTACGAGCCAAAGGGGGTATGAGATGGTGGAGGGTAGGAATCCACGAGACTAGCAGAGAGTAAGGGACGTTAGGGGAAGTTAAGAAAGGGAGTTGTAAAGCGGGAGGGCCAAGTAAGGGAAAAAAGTGAGAGAAGGGTGAGGCATGCAAGAGAGCCTTCACGAAACGTAGGTATTATCATAATAATGGCTGAAGCCATCATCTTTCCCCTGTCTGGCTCTCACTCCTTCGCTCGGCGCTCCAGAGCCCATATCCTAATAGCGGCTCCTGCTTGTACATTTACAAATTTAAAATGATAATTTTCTGGTGGGAGTGGCAAACCGAGGTCATTTGCGCCCTTTCACCATCTCCAGTATTTTTTTCATTCCTTCTTAACTCTCCGACCCCTAAAGCAGCGAAGAAGATGTAGAATGAGAAAGGAAAAAGGAGAGAGAGAGGATCGCGCAACCCTCTTTGCAAAAAATCCCAAGCCGGCATTTGGGCAACGGACATTTCTCAAACGTCACTCGCACCTGTATTCCACGACTGTGCTTAAACTTCTCTCTCTTTTCTTAGCAACGTGTACCCACCCGCGAATCTCCTCCTGCCGCGTAACAAGTGCAAGCTAACGAATAGTACTTCGTGCACACAATTTCTTACCAGCAGCTCCCAGTCCGCGTCGTTTACCAGCACTAGAATACCGGGTCGTCTGTAAATACAGAAATATGTGAAAGACTAGAAGAGATGTCCATTTCTTTTAAGGGCTTTCTTTAATATCACTTTTATCTGCAAGTACTTTTATATCACCAACGATTTGTGTGTCCATCGATTTAATACACGAAATAGATTGACCACTTGTAAACGCGGCGATGCTCACTGGGAAGTTGCTCGAGGTGCCATCTGTGAGTTTATTCAAGAACTATCTACCCACCATGGCAAATTTCCTTGTACGTCAATTTCTCAGGTGTTACATAGCGTTTGCGCGCGTTCACACGCAATACAAGTTTTCTTACCCTTTTTCACCGATTAATGTATTATTTTAACTCACGTATTTATAAAATATCCTGAAAGTAGTTTTATAAAAGACAACTTACACCGTGTCCCCTTGTAAAAAGAGTTCTGGCCGTTCCTTCAGGAGATTGTCCCTGATCCAGAAAAGGAGAAGCTTTAACGTCCCTACGAAGAATTCGAATGGTGCATTAAAGAATTCGTGAGGCGTAAAACTCGCACTTACATTCTCGATCAGCAGGTAAATTCACCATGTGCTTCTTTTGTTTATCGAATAATAATTCGGCACCCCCTCTAGAATATACAGAACAGTTAAATCTTGCCGAAAGTTGTTTGAGAGGTTAGGGCATATTAAATTTTTACCCGAATTCAATTATTACATGCAATTCATTATCGCCTGAGGACATACTACACTTTATGATATTTCTCCTTTAGAAGTACCGTTTACCGACTCTAATGTACTAATAAAATCTCTATTTATCCGTACAATAAATGATTTTGACAGTCGTATACAGTCTGTTCGTTCTCTTGTCTCGCACTATACAGAGAAGCGTCGCGAGTCGCAGAATTCCACGAGTCATCCATATTGAAAGCGAGGTGCCTTTTCACCGATACATTATAAGAATGAAAATTCATCCCCGTATTATTTTTCCGCTACAATAAACGCTCTTTACACCCCCATAAGCGAAAGCTGCGCATGTATTCTACCACCTTGAAGGGAGGTAGAATATTTTCGCTGTTAAGTGTTTAAGCGTTTTTATTCTTTGATCAGAGTACCAACCTTATTTCCACGCGAAAATCAGCCGAATAGGTAACTGTACAGTATTATTGTATTACAATTGTGCGATGCAACAAGAGGAAAACACAGGCTGTGTTTATTTCCAGTAAAATGAAGAACAGATAGAAACTCTTAACCGGGATCTGAATGGAATTATTTTGTTTGGTAATAAGTCTGTGAACATTGCCAAATTTTCAAGGATATCTTTAGAACTTTAAAAACATGCATAAAAAAGAATTCTCATTGGTAACGAACCGCCATTATGGCCGACAGTAGCACGGATAATGTGAAACAGTGCATTAGCCGATCAGCCCATGCGGAAACAAATATCGAATAAATGGTTACGGGTAACTGATTATCGGTATTATTCATTTGTTACGTCTTAGTCGAGAAGATGTCTGAGCCGAAAGAGGCTGTTAGTCAGGATACCGAGAGGCAGGAGGAGGAAGAACCTAGGTGTAACGCGGTAATCGTATCACAGCCGGAGAATGAATCGAATGAAGTGAATGAGGTGAATGAGGTGACTGAGAATCAACCTGAGATTGAGACGACCATGGCGATGTTGGAGGACGAGGAAATGCCGACCTTTGTCACTGTATCTACTCCCAGTAGACAGCCAAGTTCTAGTTCTACCGATGGTGGACAACAGGAATTTGAATCTAGGGCAGACAATCGAAGCAGTAATTCTTGTCATAGCGACGAACAGGGTGCTCATAGTGTCTGTGTAATATCCTCTGGAGAAGAAAGCGATCATCCACCTAGTGATGACGAGGATGATCCTGAAGAAGACTACGATGAGTCCGATGGTAATTCTCTATGCATGAAATCTATAAATTGATTGTTTTCTTTTTGTATACTCATGCTTTGTATTTGTAGCAGATATGGAAGAGGATGACATTGACGAAGAAGAAGAAGATGAGGAAGATACTGATGGGGACTTAGAACTTGATTCTTACAAAAGATCCTGTGACGATATGGTACTAACATATAATAATGGCATAGGAAACCATCAAATAGGAAGAAGTTGCTCTCTTCAGGACATATCTGTCATGAATGAGCATTTAGAAGAGAAATTTCATAAAAAGAGATGTAGTATGGATGCACTGATAGAGGATCAATCGAGTTTTTTACGGAATCCTGTACTTCACTCAATAAATGAAGAACATAGACGTTCAATTCCAGAACGTATGAAATATCGTAATGTAGAAAGTAAAGTGAAATTATATATTCAAGGAATCAAAGAACAGAACCGACGGTCGCAGGAGAGACGATTGGAGAGAAAGAATCAGAATAATAATCCTCCATCGAATATTGAAGGTAATGAGGATGGCATAAAATACGATGAAAGTAGTATACAAATCTTTATTTTCTCTTTCAGGTACCATTGATAAACCTATTGATAATCGGAATACAGCGACTGTCAACATTAAGGATTATGCAGAGCGAGTTATAAAAGATATAGAAAGAGAAGAGACGAAAAGCAATACAATGTACAGTCATAATCAGATAATAGAAAATGGAGAAGAAATTCTCAATGTAAAATCTATGAACAAGAATAATATAGATGCAAATATGGATATGGATCCTGAGCCTATGGAAAATCAAAAGAACCTAATAAATTGTGAAACAAAAACGGAAAAGCGTAATGGAACCGTAGAAAAAAATATCCAAAGTCACACTCATAATTTGCACATGGAAAATGGAGTTATCCTTAATGAACAGAATGTTGCTTGCTTTTTCAATGGACAAGCTGACGCGCCGGCACTCTTTAATCTCCGTACTATGACCTACGAGGAATATATGAGCGTGGCAAATCCTAATGAAAAACCACAAATGAATATGGAGCTGGTGGAACGTGAGGAATATGTTGAATCAGTGTACAGTGGGAACAATATGGAGGAGCAAGAGATCGTAAATGATGATGATGAGCCGTGTGCTCTTAAAATAGAATGCGTCAAGAGTGTGCGTATGAATACACCAGAAATAAAGGAGAATCAGAACGAATCAAATTTTGCTGAAATAACAGAGCAACAAGCAGAAACCATGGATCAGAAGAGTTCAGATATCTCAATGTTTAAAGCCCAGCTCAGACAAAAGTCTATTCAGTTTAACGAGATGCAAGATATGTATGAAAAAACGCTTTCTGAGAAATATGAGCTCAAGCGACAATTAGATGAATTCAAAAAAGTTGTATTGATGTACCAAAAAGAAAACGAACGTCCTGAGATGAAAGCTGTAGCTGTACAAACTGATATTTTAGTAAATCCAATATCCAATTCGGACGTTGGCGGAACAAAACATTTGGCTGTTAAACTGTCGACTAGTAGCATAGGTTCTACTGTGAGTTCTAATGATCCCTGGGCGGATTACAGTCACAGTCCAGCCATTTCGTTAAGGCCGCCTAGTTTAACAGGTATTCTTACTTCAGATGAAAGTTCTCCAGGTATGGAAAGAACTCCAAGGAAAACTGTGCGCCCTTTGTCACGGGCGTTCATTACGTCGTCGAGGATACTTCAGACATTGTCGTCAATCACACAAAGAAGAATTAAGCCGGACAGTCCATTAGCCAATAATCTCAGAAATGACGTACACGATGTTATTAGAGAAACATCGAAAAAAGCATCTGGTTTAACACAGGGCACATATGCCTCTTCTACCCCCCATTCTTCCTCTAAATCGAAAAAGAGGAAAGCCACGGAGATGCTAGGAACTTCTGCTGTTATTCAGCCTTCCAAGATACCGTACACTGCAAGTGAATCAAGAAGAAGTCTCAACTCAGTTTCTGAAATGGATGGTGAGTTTAAACGTCCTGTGGATTATCAGAGTGCCAACACCAGGACTAATTTGGGTATAACACCTGAATGTACTAATGGTACGAATAACTCTGAATATTCTCAAGAAACCGCAGAAAATACTGAGAAAACGAATAACAATAACGATGACGAAGATGACGGGAACGAAAATGGTGTAAAGTGTATCATGTATCAGGAAGATGAAAATAGTAAGGATAGAAGTTTCTTGATACAGGCAGAGGAAAATGATAAGGCTGGAAATGCCAAAGGATTTGTACGAGAATGTGGTCCTTATCTATTAGGAAATGTAGAGGTTCGAATGTCAGAAATAAATGGAACGATAAATATTTGGGGGAAAGAAGTGAGTCAAGATTCTCTGCAGGATAACGAGGAAGAAGAAGAAAGTGAAGAAGACGAGGTTGAAGTCTCCAAAAAATCAAACGATACTAGACCGTGTACCTGTTCTCATAAAGTTTCATGCGCTCATTTTCTAAACCGCAGTCATCTATCTTGTTCCGCTAATAAAAAACCTAAGGTGTCTGCGAGGTTTGGAGAACCTAGTTGTTCCAAGAATATACGATCACCTTCGATTGTTATCGATGCGGAAGATCAACCTCACACAAGCTGCTCCTTTGGTGCAAATGAAACAACGAGTAATTTTGAAAATCGGCTACTCTGGTCTAATAACAAACGGGTATCTACGTCTAGAGATAATCATTCACGTGGTTTCCATTTACCAGAGTTGGTGAATCAGGATACTGGCTGCATGCATGCGCGAGAGAGATTGGAGAATGATTATCTTACCTGTAGAAGGCATTCCTGTAACCTTCGAGAGGAACATAGATGCACGTCTTCAAATGACCACAATGTTAGTCACCATCGAAAGCATTCGTGTTCAATTAAAAATCATTCACCAGATCCTATCATTGAAAATACCTGTAGACATGCAACTTGTCACAGGGGTATGATTCGCAGTGGAGAGGAAAAAGACTGCCAACATGGTGCGAAGCAGTCTAATTCACATGAAAACACAGAGCATCGTAGAGCAACAGAAAATCCTTGTCACTATAACCACCATGAAAGTAATGAAACTCCTTTTCATAGCCCTAATTCAGGAAATGATGACGAAGAAGATCCTTTACTTTCTAAGCGGTTCAGTGAAACTTCTGAGGTAGCGTTGAATTTTTTACAATTATTTTATCCATTGAACACATTAAAATCTTTATCTGTTCCATCATAGTCACGACGTCGAAGACATAGTGGAAAACGTGTAAGGGGCATACTCATGGACTTCTTTAAAGGATGTGGCGACTGTCGTAGTTCAAGTACTAGCAACAGTAACAAGTCTAATCAAAGAGAATCTTGCAATCCGCAGATTCGAATTACACCATGTACACCTCCACAATCTATGTCCTTTCAAACGAAACAACCCCAGCAAAAGACTAACGGTTCCACGAGTAATAGGTAACCTATCTTCATGATACCACTTCTCTTTATAACATTCAGAAATTATATTTCTTTATTTTATTGTACAGACATTGTCAATCGTGTAATCGTCGCGTACAAATGACTACTGAAATTGAAAGTCAACTGGAATGCTTCAGAGTTGAAATGGAAAGACTACGCTCGCGCTCAGATGCTGTGCTGGATATGCTCAACATACTATATTCGACAGACTTGAATTGAATGGACTGACTTTAATTTAAGTAACTCTCGGATTTTCTGCTCCTGTATAAAGTAATCTTATTTCATTTAGATTTTTATTGAATATCCGTGTCATCATATTCTCAAAAACAAATTATTCTGTTTGATCTAGAAAAACTGAAGTTCATGTTGGGTGCTCCTTGTAAAGTTTAATCTCATTTTCACTTTTTTTTTACTATGGCAATTCTTTTTCTTTTTGTAAGGTACTTCATGCGACACGCGTTATGATAGAATGATATTCATTCTCCTGTGTTTATAATCTTTCTTTAGTCCAGATCGAGTCCAGATCGTTACAATAGATTTGCGTACGTGCAATCCTAATAAAGAAAACTAGTGAGCAAAGATCAATCATAATAACTCTATTCTTAGAAGCGTGAGTAATAACGTTTGATCATTTTCTCATAATTTTTCTTGTTCACGATTATGCTCTACTTTAAAAGCTTTGTATACGCTGCTCGTGAGCTTCCTTTTCATTTTAATAAACTGGAAATAGGAACATTCCATTAAAATACGCAAAAGAGTGAACGCAGCAATTATAATTACGAAATACATAGTAGATTTATTAAATATAGTACACATGTGGTTGTAATATAAACTTATATCGTATTCTACTCCTTGCATTACATGATATTTCCCTATGCAATTTTCTATCGATGTATGTCATTATTTTTTCGATTTTTTTCTACGTGAATTTTCTTTTTTTTTCCATCTTAACGCGAAACAAACAAAAATGTAATTGACAGAAACAAGTAGACCATGTGGACAGGAAATTGGAGAATTTTTCAATTGCAATGCAAACCATTTGCAGCAAATAAAAACAGTCGCCATTGTAATCCGATATTCTAGCAGTAACAAACATCATTTAATTCCGTTCGGCTTACTGGAATTTTGATTGCTCGCATAGAAACCCATTATTAATTTATCAGAATAGTTGTGAAATGTTAATAATTGCAGTCACAGGAGTCGTATCCTTGTCCAGGGCCAGGCGGGTCTCCAGGTGCCATCGAGGTTGGGGATTCACCTTGACCTTGACCGTTGAAAATATTGCTGTAAGAATTCTTCAAGTAATTCACGTGACCTTGTAATAGCCTGATTCTTCCCTGCGCCTGTTCGAATGCCTCATTTAGGTTATTTATTTGACCCTGCATCTTTTGTCGAATCTATGCAAGTATAAAAATTACCATTTATCCTTTGATAATAATTAAAGATAAAGATGACCAACCTCGTCTCTGTCTTTTTGTGCTGTTCTAGCAGTGGCTCTACATTGTGCAAGTTGTCTTTCCATTTCAGCAATTTGACCTTGCATCGTTCTTCTCACTGTTTCACACCTTTCCTTGGTTCTAGCGACCTGCCTTGCTGAATCCTCCCTTACTTGTTCCAGCATTGATGTCAATTGGGTGACTTCGTGCATTTTCTCATCTATACGTTTCTGCATTGCTACAATATGTTCTTCGAAACGTGCTATAGAGTTTTTCATCCTCTCATTTTCATTTCTGAGCTCGCTGTTCTTCTTCTCTAAGTCGTCCCATCGACCATTCGATTGACCTCGCTCATCCTAATATAATAAAAGATATAGGTATCTGGTACAATCACCATAAAGAGTATAATGAAGTTTGGACGAACCTGAAGAACCTGATTTTCCTTAATCAAAATGTCCATTTGATTTTGTAGAGCCTGAAGCTTTTCCTTAGAGCTTAGTAGTTCCCTCGAAAGATCTTCACAGTTCCTCTCCGCGAGTAAACGCATCTGTTGTGCTTCTTGAAGCTTCATTTGAGTTTGCTTCAACATGTCAGGAAGTGGAGCAAGCTCAGCTAGCTTCTCCTGGAATTGGTTCTTAACTCGACCAATTTCCAGGGTAACATTCTCATTCATACGGGCGTTATCCATCTCCATAAGCTCTAGTTGTCGCCTTTGCTCTTCCACCTGTTCCTGAGCTTGCAGATATTTATTCCTGTAATCCTCCAGCTGACTAGCCTGATCTTGGATAATCGAGCGCAATTCCTCCAATTCGTCCTGAGCTTCCCGGAAACGCTGTTTGGTTACGAGCAAGGCCTGTTCCTGTTCCACTAGCTGTTCCTTGCTTCCTATCACCCAGGATAATATAACGAATCACAATATAAAGATTTTAGGAAACGTATAATTACCAGTCAATTTATTTTTCTCATCCTCAACGATCTTTAAACGTTCTTGCAAATCTATAACTTTATTATCAGCCTTCTGCTTCTCTTCTTTAGCCTCTCTTGTCTCCTTCTTCATCTTCTCAGCATCCGCTCTCAAGCAGGAAACTTCACAAAGCTTACTCTTGTAGTCGTCTTGAAGACGTGCATACTGTTCACGGAGATCACGTAGCTGCTGTTGAGGACAGGTACTGCCACCCTTATTTCAAATCCATATTATGCATAATTATTTACACACTTAGTAAATATTATAAAACCATTACTATATTTACACATATACTTACCATGGGTGCATTGATGCATGGACCAGAGCAAGAGGGAACAGCTTGTTGGGGATTTATCTGCGTGCGACCAAAACGATCGTACGTATATCTTATTACTAGTTATAAAGACTGCTATACCATATGCTTACACTATACTGTACATAATACTTGAGATGTAATCAATAATTGAAAACGTAAAATTAAAACTCAACGCAGAATTTCATATGAAATAATCATATCTCAGATTTGTACCATGGGGCCATGCGCGTTGATATTACGTACAGAATAATGTCGCATTGACACTGGCAGCCAAGCCGATATTACTGAACAGAGAAGAGTGCGATCTTTTTCTGTAAGAATATGTTTATTTCATACAAAGTTACTGTGCTGATAATAACAGAAAGTTTAAGAGGATTCTGACTTCATGTGAGATGAAGTTTAGTCTACAATGTACTAATTGTTCTTATATACCCGACAATCATAATCCTTGTTAACGAGCATTGCCATAATAATTATGATACCGATAACAATCGATCATTCCATCATAACAGTTTGACTGATCCACGTGATGCTTGATCGAATTATAATCATTGTCATCGAGAAATTGTTGGGGTACCTTAGCTAGAGGCATGCCTGCAACCTTAGGAGGAGATGATCCCTGAAGAGGATTTGCACTTGCAGTGCAGGGTACTAATTGTGGTTGTACTGAGGTAGAGGAAGATGGGGCTGGAGGACAACAGGAGCAAGGTGCACAAGGTCCCGTGCATTTTAATAATTTTCTCTGTTGTTCGAGTTGTTGTCTCTCTCGTTGTACATTTGCTAACTCCCTTTGCATATTGCGTACTTCTGTTTCCATACTACCGAGCTGGTGCTCCTGGAAAGATTTTCAAGATCATATTATGATCGTATGTCAGATATATTTGACGTACTAGTTGTTTAGTGTTGTTTCCGTAGAGCGTTAGCTTATTCTCCAGTTCTGCAGGACATGTTTCTCGAGCTGGGGACGCTGCTGATGCTTTAGAAACTGCTGGACTCCTACAACACATCTTTGATCCTCGTTCAGAACTGCTCTGGTAACTTTCACGACATGCACCACCTGACAGCCTAGGTGATCCTGAAGATAAATTTTAGACCTTCTTATTTGAGCAGTTGTAACAGAAATACAAGAACTTGCCACAAAATGTCTGAGACTTCAATGAATCTGGATCCACTATAATCATTAAATTTCATGAAAAATAATTGTTAAGATTCACAAAAATTTAATTTGTGTTATTCATACCGCATAAGGTCGGTGGTGGCAATAATTTGCAGTCTCCTATCTGTTCCTGAAGACAACACTTGCAGAGGCAGGAATTGTCTTCCTGGGGAGGCGAGTTACTATAGTTAAATTTTGGTAGTGGTGGTGGAAGAGGTGGTTGTTTCAAAACCGGAGGTGAAGCTCCAGGACAAACGGTATAACAGGCTGAAGTTGTTACGCGTTGATTTAAAGATGCTATTTGTCGACTTAATTCTGTATTTTCCTTGACAACTATTCGCATCTCCGCCTGCAAACCGCATACCTTCCTCTGAAGGCTGTCAACCGCGTTGTCCTTTTCGAGTAAAGCCTCCTCCAATTTGTATCTGCAAATCAATCTTGAGATTCAAGTACAATCGAAGTAGTTCTAGTACACAGTTGAACTAGCAATGACAGGATGTCCTACTAAGAATTCTTTTAAGATGTTTAAAGTGCTTCGAATTTTGTCGGAATTTTTTACCTGTCGCGTATTGAACGGTCTCCATTTACAAAACATCATTCAATCTCCGGGGAGACCGATCGTTCTTCGATTTATTCGGTTATACTTCAATTGTTTTTTTTTTTTTATAACAATTGAGACTCTTTTTTAATAACCCTCAAACTTTTATTAGACTGACTTACTTGCCACCCTCCAATTGAGCATTCTCCTTTACTAGTTTTTCCTGCATGTTCAAAGACTCGTTCAACTTTCCTGTGAGACTTTGGAAACAACGTTTCTTTCCTGTTTTCTCACAATCACCGACTACGATTTTTGGAATTTTATCTTCTGTGTACCCGCACACTATCACTCTTGGTAGTCTATTGAATTACGAACAAAAATTGTACAAATAATAGGACACCACTTAAATAAAATGAAAAAACTGACTTATCCTCTGGATATTCTATTTGAGGAATATCGAAATCATACTCGTTATCTTCTTCCATCTTTTGCTTTTCATTTTCTGATTTCTTAGTTTTGTTCTTATCTTCATCGTGTAATTTCTCCCTCCCTCCTTCCACGTCCTTAAATCATATACATATAAAAATTGCGAAGTTTCTTATAAATAAGACTTGTTTTCAGTAGATTTGACGTACGGCGCTTAATTTCCCATAAGGATAAGGATTAATTCCAAACATTTTAGCGAATGTTTGACTAGATGGATCAGCCAGACCTAATAAACGCTGCAACTTTCGCGTTATTTTTTCAAATTCCCCAAGCTTCGCCATTATGTTTTCTTGCTTGTCTTTAATCTTTAACGTATCCTCTTGTGTAAGATTCTCCTTCTACAGGATGAAAAAAAAATGAAATTTATAAACTCGTCATTGATATATGATTAAAATTAACAAATCTAACGATAGTGAGTTCATTTAATTCTTTTTTAAGTTCTTCAATTTCTTCTGCAATCACAGTACATCTCTCATCAGCCTCTTTCATTTCCTCCATAACTGCAGTATCCGTTAATGGTATAGCACTTATTATAGAATCTTGTCTTCCTCCAGACTTCACAGGAATACCTTCAAGAGTAAATAAATTCTTCTGATGCCAAATATTGGAA
The DNA here is from genome assembly GCA_031001745.1 of Hartigia nigra. NCBI lineage: Eukaryota > Metazoa > Arthropoda > Insecta > Hymenoptera > Cephidae > Hartigia > Hartigia nigra. Next base: position 975,693 of record JARPRG010000286.1, read on the forward strand.
AAAAAAAACTAATTTGACCCTACCCTCGCCTAACCCAGGTGGTATCGGATAAAGAGGTGCTCCCTTTTCTTCGTCGTCTCCTTCTCCTTTATTTCCATTAGTTACTGTATCTGGCTCCTTGTTAATATCTTGCATAGGAGTAAGAGTATCCTCTTCCTCTTCAGCCTCATCGGCATTATTCATATCTTGTTCCTCTGTATCATTAAGTTCTTCTGTTACTTCTTCCACCTTTTTTGCATTCTCCTCCTCAGGGTTATTCATTTTACTAGATAGTACAGGAGATTCTTGTGCTAACTCTTCTTCTATTCCTTCTAATTGATTTATCTCTCTAGCATACTCCTTTGAATCAGGATCACTCGAGTTTTCGGACTATAAATAAATCAATTTTATGTTGCACCAAAATATTGTACTTCTCGTATATTTACTTGTACAAGTGTGTTAATTTCTTGGTTCGTCTGTGCTTCAAAAAACGGAAATAGCGAGGGTACTAAAGATTGTGGACTTCCGGGACTTCGAGAATCTCGACTGGAGGTCGGCGTATCGCCTTCACCGTAGTATCGTCCACGTAGTAATTGTAGATCCGGTAAATTTATAGGTTTCTTTACGTCGAATAAAGATTCCAGGGAGCCGAACACTTCTTTCCTTACATCTTTTCTCTCGCCATGTTCACCACTGCTGCATTGTGACTTTGCATTGTTCTTTTGCAAACGTCTCTTTCTCCAATCGTGAAAGCTTTTACTTCTGGTAAGTGCAGATTCGTTTGCTCTTGATAGAGATGATTTTCTTGGCGATCGAGATTGATTGAACGTGCACGGCCAACGCTTCTGCAATAATCGGTGAGTATTCAAGAAATTGTGCAGAAATGATTAGTGATACTTAATATACGAAGGCTCTTGACGATCCTTTATTAATTAATTTTACCTTCATTCTTTTACCTTCGATACGACACCGTCCTTCGTCTGATTTCTTTAAAATTCTCTTCAACCAGACGTTTCTAGAGATTGCGCAGATCTTGGACGAAGGACGTGTCGAATTTAAATTGCATCGGGCAATTTGACTTCTTTCGGAAACTTTTTTTATGATGTTTTCTTCGAAAAGCTGTAAATAAAGAGTACTATATACATCCCGTAGAGATTGCATGATTAAGGCACGTTGATAAGTACTCCTTGGATAATCTCACCTGAAAAATTCTCCAATTTCTCAAAAGTACCAACACGATGCGAATGTCAATTTTTTTGGAAAATTTTCAACAATATAAACAGTGCGAATCACCATCGCTGTATCCATGGCTTTTCTACTAACTTCATTCGATCATTTGTACGTTATCGGTGGTTATTAACACGTTGGTTACCAAGGTGTGGGAGGAAAAACGTTCATCACCGCCCATGACTTTGTTTCTCACAATATGGCACCAAATGGCATGCACTTATATACATTTAGAATATTCTAAATAAGTAAAATGAGTATACTTATAAACTATCGCACTTATGTGGTGCCGGGCTCTCATAACAAACCCTTGAGTTACATATATATTATGTCTGGTAGCAAACGTGTTAATAAGGAAACGGATTTTATTTGGGATATACGTATATGTCGATAAATATATATATACGCAGATATGTGCAAAATAATTTATATATTGACAAAAACATTGAAATAAAGACGAGATCTCATTCTTCGCTATTTACACATGCATATCCCGCGCCTTTGACAAAATATTCTCCATTGTGCGACTTTGTGTAAAAGTTTGTCTTTAACCGTACGTAATAAATAATTACATTAGTGTTGCAATTGCATGACACCGTTTCGTTTCATATACATTATATATGTAATGTCTTTACAAAATTCGAAGGCTTTTTTCCGATTTTCAATATCTATACTAGAAATAACACAGTTGACAGGATGAAACACCGTTGAGGAGCATCCCTGACTTGTTCGTATTCGATTACATAACTAGAACTTTTTACATATGACTTTCAAAGTCTTTTTCCATTAGTTTCAGTTCTTTTTTTTTCTTTATACAGCTTCATATCTTTCAATCGTACAATGTACACATTATATAACAAACTTCCAAAAAATGCGTCTCAAAATATAAAAGTAATATTGGACAGATACGAAGGATCTTAAACTGATAATTTCATTAGAAAAGTTCTTTGCGTGCTTCGACATGGCATTAAAAAAGTGGCTGAAAGATCATGCGCCTGGGAAGCCCCTGGAACAACGAAAGCACTGGGTTAAAGTATCTTCTTTGTGCTATTAGTTTCGTCATTGCGGTTGCGTCGAGTCTTTTGAAAACAATCGCAGCTTTGCACGTAATTCCATGCGTCTTTGCAGGTGCAAATGAGATTAAAGATAATCAAGGAAGGTGACTCGTATTCATTTGGTACAATTCCGTCGACGGAGGACTCGAAGAAACTGAATAGTGGAAACCAAATCCTTGTTCTATTCGAATCTCGCTGCATTAAGGCTTGATTATTTGCTAGGGTGTGATAATAGAGAAATAGCCTGGACGTGATGTAGAAAGCTACAAATACATCAATCGAGTAATGCTCGTGAGCAGCCAAAATGAAGAATATACCGAACATGTTCAGCATCCAAGTGAATGTGTGAAGGAAGTACAGCTGTCTTGAGGTGTCTGTATAATTGAATCCATAATAATAATTCTGATTAGCATGTTTACTTAAAATCTAAAGCAGAAAAATAGATCTTATATAGAAAATGGTGCTTACACTCCGTAATGAAAAAGTTGAGCATGGTAAGAGCCACTGTGTGACCACTGAACATGTAATCGCCACATGTTCGAACGCCTTGAATAGACATACCAGCTCCTCTCCATATAACGTAAGCCATGGCGATTTTATTGTACAATTCCTTGTAAGCAGTACTGAAATCGTTCGGATATTATGTTCAGAAGTCATGAACATTAACCTTGGATTATTTAAGTTTTCCATAAATAATTAAAAAGAAATAGATTGGTACCCTGATGACCATTCTTCCTGTGGAACATTCCGAGGTTGACACTGAAGGTGTGTACCTGGCACTGACAAGGACGTGATGAGCATTGTTACACAGCGTAGTAAGAAAACAGTACCGGACAATGCAAAGAACCGACGTAACAATATGAATCTGGAGCATAATAATTATTATTTATTTTGTGTCAAGTACTTAAACTGTTTACTATCTAACAAGCATTAATTAGACACTTACCTGTACTTGTGGAATATAAGTACAGAAAGCCATATAGCAAAGAGAATAGTACCAGTGACCTCACACATATCGAAGGCCCAGGGAATGTGTGGTACATTGTCAAGAAAAATGTCAGGCAACGGGGGATACTTCTTCATATCCGGAACCCGATCATGCACGATGACCATGACGAAGGCAGTGATCCAAGTAACGATAAATAGATATGCTAGACTAATGAATGCTTTCCATATTTCTGGAGGTAGGTGCGAAGCTTGTCCATCTTCAGAAACTGATGCTGAACAAAATTCATGCTCCACTGAACCCTCGTTATTAACCGTACCGCCGCTGCTTGCAATCTGCGGTCCCACACAAACACCATTCAATTTTCTTCCTCCATAAGGATTCTGTATGCTACGATTATGTATTGCACTAACTTCGTGCCGTTGATGAGCATAAAAATTCGTCGATGGAAGGAGATCAATGTATCCCAGTTCATATAAGGCAGCAACATTGTCCCTTTGCAATTGTTTAATACTGATAGCTAGTCTTTTCAAATCTCCAATTTTTCGTATATTCATAGAATCGGATTTCAAGTCTTCTTCTCTCATAGTAAGAAGAGCTTTCCCATCAATTGCATGAACGTCACGGAAGAGATATGCTACATGGCCATTGCCAGTTTCTCTTAACCATTCATGGACATCATTGACAGTCCAATCTATTACGCTCTTCACAGCCATTTTTTACTTGCTCTGTGAATGATGATATCTAAAGAAACACACTTGTTATAAATGTAAATAATTTCTTACTGCAAATTGTATGTACTATTATAAAATAAACACAGCACTACAGATGGCATTTAATATTAATTTAATGCACTGTCTATTTGATTGTACATATGCACTACGTAACTATATTTTTTCTAATGCTTATGCTTGTATAACATCATGTAATTCAATCAACAATAAATCATGCTTATCAATTATTCAACATTTTCTTACCTATCCAAGAAACTGTACCAACAATTATCAATTATTTACACATACAAATAGTAGAAAATTTTTCCTTTATAAATTAAACTGAATGTAAGTGATGAACTAAAAGAATCGACTACTGTATACATCCTACCGAACAAATAAATGTAAGTAGGACATAACTGTAAGTTTGCCAAAAAATTTACCTCCACTATGAAAGGTATAACTGCAGGTTATAGAAGTGATGCAAATTTTCCAAAAATAAATAACTTATATAGTCGACTTAACGGAAAGTAAAGATTACCAAAGTCTCAAATATTGAAGAACGATTTATAATTCATAATTGACTGAAGGTCCCTCTAATCGTTTCAAAATTATCAAACTTTATCATGTGTATTAGATAAGGAAGTGTAAGCTTTTAAACGTATATTAACCTTAGCTGTAAAGTATATTATATCTTTAGAAATTTACCGAAAATTCGACATCTAGTCTCAGGAATCTATCATCAGAAGATTTTTGTATGCCTCCCACTCATTATAAAATTGTATTACGTTTTTTTAAGAACTGCCAGCTAATGTAAACAAATTACACACACAAAGCTGCAGCAGCTGATCAAAATATAAGTTTTTATGACTCAAATATCAATTTATTGTCTGGAGAATTAGTCGTTCTTAAATCTATTACAAATTGCCCTAAAGTTATGCTCATATGGTAAACCACCTTACAATTTATATGTATGCACTTATACGCTAAATAGAATGGATAATTCGCATAATAATAATTTGACACTGATAATAGCGTAAATGTCATAAATAAATCTGTCAAATTAAAAGAAAATGAAACTGTTTGTGGTTATCCAAATTGGTATAAATTTTCCATAAATGAATGGATATTATCATTCTTCATTTCATCATTAATTTTCTTTTTCATGAGGCACGTAGGTATGAAAACAGCACGAATCATGAAAAGCCAGGTATGTTCTTGATTCAATTATAAAAATTAATTTTAAACGATCCTAGTTTAAAAAAAATAGACAACAAAATTATATTTGCAGGAAGATTTGCTATCGGATTTGATATCTTTAAAGCGACAACTCGCGACAACGCTTCAAGAGAATCAACTGCTTAAAGTGAACATTCGTAAGCTTCAAAGTCAAATTTACAAAAAAGATAAGCAAATTGAGTATCTGGCAAATCTCAAGGTTTGGATCTATATATTTTTAATCACGTGTCATACAGTGTTCCATTGCAAAAATGGAAGGTATATATATGTTATTAATCTCGATAAAATATTATCTTTTCAATTAGAACAGTGAGATTGGTAGTAACCTTCGCGATGACGAAAGTCATCTAGTGTTAAAACTTTTTAAACGCAACGAACAACTTGAGGAAATGTTTGGGCAAATAGATCTGAAAAACCAAAAACGTTATAACAAAATGAAAATGATGTGCCTTTATGGCCGACCGAATCTACAAGTACTCCAACTAGTGCTCTCCAGTATACTCTAATAATAATGCCGCTTACATAATTGTTATATACTTTCATAAAATAACTGCTTCCATTCCAACTCACCGTAGCAGAAAAACGATTTTGTATCGAAGGAAGCGGGCTATATTACCATGGCGGAGAAAAATAAGTTATACTCCGAAATTGAAAAACTTTCCGCAACTATTAAAACGCTAGAGCGAGAACGACAGCAGGATAAGCGAGAGATTCGGTCAACAAAGTAAAACTAACTAAAAGTACAAACTGAATTGCATCAAAATTATTATTACTTTCAGTACAGAAATTTTGCATTTAAGAGTGGAATTGCAAAAATCAAAGCAATTAAATAAGTCTAAGGATATTACACGTTCTGGATCACTAGTTATGCAAAGAACATCTACGAGTGTCCCGTTAAGTTTATAAATACTTATAATACTTTCATCTATAATTATACTAAAATTTAATGAATTTTAGAAAGCTTGAAGTTGTGGAGGAAAAGTCCGAAGATTCCGAGGTTGAATTATCTTCAAATATGATTAACAGAGAGTCAGTTGTGTTATGAGAAAGTTTGTAAAAAGGATATTTATGATTTACGAACAAGTTTTTTAATATTTTTATTAGACCCCTGTTACCAGTGCAGTCCAAGAAAACCAAAATTGAATATGTATATGACTCGGAAGTCAGCTCCGACGGCGAAGATATATGTCTTTCAAGTAATTTAAGAAATTTTCTTCAGCGAGTCGTTACTACAGTTTCCAGCGAAGCCGATGGCAATTAAAAACAAAATTTATACACATAGTTAAAGAGAACAGACAACTAAGTTTTTTGTAATAATTCTTTTTACTGAGATTATCACGGATACTCCATTGATTGTTCTTTATTACCTTATATTTTATTACTGTTAATTGTACAGAGGAAAAACGCTGTCGTAAAAAGTAACTTATATACATAAATCAATAAATACGGAGCACGAAAATTCACAGCACTGTGATGTACACTAATTTCTTAGTAAATTCGGAATAAGATATCGTGTGGATTACTAAATGATCATAAATCGTTTTATAATCACCGCTGTTTAATTGTTTAACAATGAACTACCGATCAAAGATTGAAAATGCTTATGAAGTAGCAAATGAACAATTATTTATTGCTTGCAATCACGATTTTTAAAAATATTACAAAATTTGGTTTCAATCAGTCTGATTTTCAGTTAGTTAAAAGTATTCGACAAAAGTTTCCAATTTTCTACATTGATTGCCGTAATGGATCTATAAGGAACTAAATAACTATTAGTGATTTCTCAAATCTCGTTAATACAACGAATGTAATGCTGCGCAGTCGACTATTGCTAGTTATTTAATAACATATAGATTATTAATTAAAAACTGTTAATATCATGATGAATATAATAAAGTAAATTTCAAACCAATACTCTATACGTCATGCTACGAGAGTAGAATATATTTTTAAATTAAAACAATAATTTAAACTCACTTTAATGTTATACAGTTCCGTGACAACTACAATTTCCTTGTATGAGTGACGCAAAGCACGAAATCGAAATGTACGCCTTATTATTATGATTTCAAATTACACACTATGTCAGTTTTTGCATTAAAATTTCTTTCAACAGTGGTATACTCGATGTGTTCACTTTTGAAGTATTGAAATTTTTTAAATACGACATCTTCTTGTCACTCTAGAAGTTAGTTGCTTAAATATCATAATCGAAATTATAATGCTGCATCACTCTATCAGGGAGCGAACTCGCAAGTAACATGCAATCGACAATAATACTAAGCGATTGTGTTATTAATATAAGTACAAAATAAAAGTATTAGTATTTCTAATAACTAGATATATATGTAGACATTAGCCTTAGACACTGGTATTTGGTAATCCGCCAAACGCTGCCGATACCTCGTTGGTAATTTTGTCAGTACATAAACGATCACAAGTACGAAAAGCGTATACGAATGAGAAACATCGAATATGAAAATGGCGACAAAAAAACAAATTTTATTAATTATCCATTGTGGAGTGCAAAATGTAAACGTAACCAATATGTCGATTAAGACTGCTTGCGGTGTGTCATATAGTTGCAGAGAAATTTAACTGTCTTTTGCACTCTGTTTTTGTGTTTCAGACCAGGCAAAAGTAATATGGCATTTACTGCGAAGAATTTTTGATGTTAGTTTTATACTAAATGATCATTCGTTTGTATATACTTTGGAAATTCTTACCAGCCAGATAGATAAGAAACAGGTTGTTTATGGTGCTTCCAATCCAGGCAAGTAATAGCAGGCACAACGTTATAGACCCATAATACTGGAAAGCACAGTATCTAATATTATGATTGTGATATAAACATTATTAAATTGTATACAATAAAATAAGATCATATCAATAATTCTTATGTAGAATTTTCAATATATGGTTTGCTAGTTTTTATCTGTTATTAAGATAAAACTTGGTAAATGATCTTACCAAATTTGGGCGATTATTACGAGCCTGTAATATCTTTCCCCAAGCATTTTGTAATTGAAGTATAGCAACCGAAAGGTTTGAACAAATATCATCAAGCTTCTTCTCTTTCTGCCCTGTCCAGCTATTTGCTGAAACAAATGCTGATGCCAGGATTGGTACTAGATAATCCACCAAAGCCAATATCAGTAGACAGATAGCGATCATTGTGAGTAATGCTGGCTCCAAAAACCAAATAAGCCTAAAAATACAAATGTTAACAAATCGGTTACATCAAAACTAGTATATCTAAATGTCGATAGAATAATATTTCAATTGCTTAGTTATTGCTGCAAAATATGTAAATATTGATTATTACATAAAGATGGATGTTGTAAGTCCTAATATTAAACCAGGATGCCATGATCTCTCCCATAATAGAATTGAGTTTAGTGGTAAAATAATTTCCCTCCAACATTCCATTCTTCTTTTCAACTGCTTTGTATGTTTTTCCTGAAATAAATAACAAAAACGATTCCAAAATGTCCAACACAATCAAATGCAGCAAGTATACCTACTTAAAGTCAAAAGATTTAAGAAAAAACTATTTCCTTCATTATCACAAGCCGCAGAGACAAAATATAATGGATTAACAGAAGCCTTTAATTGTTATGAAGAGCGGTCTAACCTTATGACAGAGGAGATAACACACATCAATACGCAAAACAAAATAAGTCGTACCTTGCCATTCGACACTGTCTCTGGCATTTCGTTATCGTGCAACTCGTAGTTATACGGTTATATATTATATATTTGGTTAATACGCCGAAACACTCGTCATCCGAAGGGTTTCAATAAATTCAATGGAACTATCGTTTTTTGATGCAAAATTTTTCAGGCCGTCGCGCTTCGCACTTTTGCTCTTTCTGTTGAGTTTAGTTATGGAGGCGACGACCATTTCGACGCGGATTGGTCTGGGATTTAAACCGCTGCTTATCATATGCTTCCATTAGCCGAGGGTTCAAAATGGCCCTAGTTCTCTAGCGCCTATTGGTCTTTCGTTCAAACGCTAGTTATCGCCATCATGGTCGATGCCGCGCTGATGTTCTGACATTAAGAAGGAGTGTTTGAGACCTGAGTTTATTCTTCCTGGACGACAAGGAATTCCCACCGAGAAATATTTTCTACCGATATTCCGTATAATAAAGTCCGTCCGACGTCGAAGATGGCTGCTGTCAGCTCCGTGAGTTTTACATTCGAAAATTTATTGTTTCATGTATTGGCCTTCTTGTTTACTTCGCCAACCTCGTCATGCGAGAAGTCCTACCGTCTGTTTTACGGGTACTAAGAACTTTTCTAAAACATTTATAGATCTCCAATGTCGAGAACTTGTCGCCACAAATCATACGCAGGGTCGCTAAGGAGATGAGCGAACTTGTGGAGCAGCCACCCGAAGGAATTCGTGTGATCATCAATGACGAGGACGTTACTGATATCCAAGCAGTTATTGAAGGACCTGGTATAACTACCTTTATTTAAATTCAATAGAATAGAGTTACTTCAAAATATTTCTTGTATTTGATGCTGCTTGCGGTAGTTAGTATTTGCTATCGATTGGTGAAGCAAAATTCAGTGCCTATGGAATAGACTTGATGGGATTCTTGCTTTTCCACTTCAATTTTTCATGAGTAGTTATAAACTGTTTTTCAGTTCTTCATGATGAAAAATTCACGTATTGTCTCAACTTTTTTTATTGACAATTTCATCCAGTCATTCGATAATGTATGTTTTTATGTTGGCTTATAGCTGGGACTCCATACGCAGGAGGTTTCTTTCGAGTGAAATTAGCATTGGGCAAGGATTTTCCACAGGGGCCACCAAAGGCCTTTTTCCTCACAAAGATCTTCCATCCAAATGTAGCGAAGAATGGTGAAATCTGTGTGAATACCCTAAAGAAGGACTGGAAATCTGATCTTGGCATTAAGCATATTCTATTGGTAACTAGTTATAAATACTAAATATAATATATAGTCAATTACTTAAAAACAAACATTTTCAGACTGTGAAATGCCTACTGATTGTTCCAAACGCGGAATCTGCATTGAACGAGGAGGCTGGTAAACTCCTCTTGGAGAGGTACGACGATTATTCAGAGCGAGCGAAAATGATGACAGAGATCCATGCTCAGGTAATGTAAAATCAATTGAATTTTTATTACGACCTTCCTGACACCATTGATATTCATTTAGGGGGGTGGAAAAGGCAGCAAGGCCAGTCTACAAAGCTGTGCTTCCTCAGATATGGCTGGTGGCCCGTTGCCGAAGAAACACGCTGGGGACAAAAAACTAACAGCCGAAAAGAAAAAGATGTTAAAAGAGAAGAAGCGGACGCTGAAGCGATTATGAAGCGGGTCACGTTTAACTTGTTCTTCTATCCCTTTATTCCTATCCTAAAAGCACGTTTTTCTATCTTTTCCCATTTTGTCCCTAGAATAATTTAAAACGCCGTACGCAGCGTACCCATTGTACACGGTAACTTCCTAGTAAAATGTTTATTACCTAAAGACGACTGATATCTCGTTGATTGAACTACTGGCTCGTCAATACAGAGTTGGTTTCCTTAGAGGTTTCCCTCGTTAGCACCGCTAAGATTCGGCTTACCGGACAATGCGGATATTTTTACATACGTGTACAAAAGACAGATATGTGTATGATGTGATGATACGAATATTAGATGATTATTTAAACAAATAAATGCTTTCTCAGAATTGCCATTGCTTTTGTTTAGTATATTATTCATGCGCATAATCCACATAGGTAATTCCAATGGAGAGTGAATAATCCATTGAGTAAAGAGTATACTTACACTTTAGTACAATTACATCTTACATTTATTTCTTTAACGTGTAAAATTTATCGTTGAACATTGATGATTTTTACAGTAAAATTTCATTCGGTCCTACAATTTTGCATTATTGCTGTACAGTAATTATATAGGAAGTAAAAGTAATTTGATATGAGGATTTTGCGAATTTGGACAAATAAAAAATCTTCCAGTATATTTTGACTGATGTTTATTGAAAACTGATATTTTTCGGAATAAAAAATTTGTTTACGCTGCTCAGTATGGCAAGTTAGGTACGTGAAAGTTGGTGAGAATTAAATAAATGAAATAAATATATATAGCTGCAAATAATATGCGACGAATGGCAAATGTTTTGTTAATGTTGCTGATATTACGATACTCACTGTATCTATTCTTTACAGTGCCATAATCCAACTTATTTTATAACAGTTTTTACAATCAAAAGGGCGACGTTACACACAAAGTAAAACGAGAGTGTTTAACCAATCAACTTCTTATCCTTTCCATTCACCGTTTACTTTAACAATTTGTAATATTTTCAATAAAAAATCAAGGTAACAGATGCTCTATACGAAAATACTTAAATTAAATTACGACACTTGTTTTTAGTAATTGTATAAAGTACTCCCAAACGCTTTATCAAAATAGCTTAAGTTCCAACAAGGGCATATTCATATTTGCATATTTCGTGTTTTTATTCACCTTACGAAGTACTAACTACATCTTTGTTACATAGGTAATTGGGCTGATCGTACTTATGAATGCGGACTAACTGTTGTTTTTATTCGTTATAAAAAAAAGATGGGAAGGTAGGAGAAAGAAAGGAAAATAGGAGAACAAAAATTATTTATTTACAGGAATCAAAGTTGTCTCCCTTATGTCTCTTAGAGGCCTGCTTATCGTTCTGGCTCTCTGAGCTCGATCTCTGCATTAGCCTTGGAATTCTCTTCGCCTTCAGGTAGGACATAGTTTCTGCGTCAGATCTGTAAATTCATGAATGCAATAAATTGTATAATAAATCCAAAGAAACCTCTTTAACGTAATTAAAATATTATTACCTGGTCATCGTCTTGACCTCGGTAAACATATCGGTTTGGCTGCTTTCAGTCGAGCTGGAACTAGCAGATGGCGAGTAGGGAATGAACGGTGCAATTCTTGAATGAGCCTCGTTAATTTGCTCAGCATTTTTTTCCCCCGTTGGTACATGTGGCGTCACACGATTTTCCGTTGCTTCGTTATAATTAGGCTTCTTTTTATTCTCCGCATCAGATTTCACTGGTGTAGTTTCTGCTTGAACTTCTGGTCTTGGTAATAACTTTCCGTCTTGTGTTGGAAACGTCAGAGTTGGCAAGTTTATGTTGTTATCCCCTCTGGTGGCATTCATTAATTTCACTAAAAGCTTCGAAAGCTCCTCGCGCTTACGCGTCACGACGATCTCCTCGAACCAAGTCTTTAGTGTTTTTATTGGCGGCATGTAATTCTTTACTGGATCCTTAAAGAAACTCTCAACATACTGTAGTACGTAAACTCCACAATCTGTGAAATTTGACTGCTGTGGAACCTTTGGACAGGAACCTTTAATAGTGTCCTTCGAGAACACTTTGTCGATTCCCGTTTTGGCTAAGTGCTCACAACTCAAGTAATCCCTCAGCGTTGCAACGACACGCGATCGGCTAGCACCAGCCAGTGAATCGAAAATTAATATACATGGACTGTAAAGAGAAAGTAAAATATTATTCTCTATTATAAATCTCGAACGCTGTTTTGTTTTACCCAATAACAAGAATTATTATCATTCTTACATTTTGACTATGTCTTTCTGTTGCGCTGCTGTCTGAGTGACCTTCGCTCGTCGGTTAGCATTATCTTCTTGATTTTCCGTATCCTCCTCAATTAAAACAGTAAAATATGATACTTAGCAAAAGTCCCAATTATTTTATGGTAAGTTAATTAGTATAAATGTAATTTCTATGCTGACGACTTACTTCTTCGTCACTTTCCATTTCCATTTCCTCGTCATCACCTTCAGCTTCATCCCTTTCGGAGCCATCATCTCCTGGATCTAATGTTATAGTTGTAGCTACAGGTGTGATGGTTGTGCTACCAATGGTGACTGCCTGAAGTTTCAATTCTTTAAGTTTTTTACTTTTTTGCACAGTCTTGTGAATATCCTGTTCCTTTGAACTTTGTGTGGTTACAGAAACCTTTCCCACCAAACCCGGAAAACAAATTATGGCTAGGAACCAGTGAGCACTGCAATAGAAGTTAAAGAGTAAATATCTTAACATATGAAAATCTATATAAAACTACGAAGTAACTAGAAGTTTGATAAAACTTACTGTTCATTAATTGGTATAACGATGAAATCCTTCTCGAAAATATTAACGTTTTTCGTCCATTTCTGAACTCGCGCGTGTCTTTTGGCAGCGGGGGATATTGGGGTGGTATTCTCAGCCGCCTGGGCATGGGGACTGGTCAATCGTTTGTAAAAATATGAACTAAAAACGTGGGTCCTACTTTGATCGGTTTCCGACAACACTTCCAGCGTTAAGTATTTTAAATAAAAGTCTATAATCACGTCATTCAAAAACTGATCTTCCCCAAGACATGCATAATCCTCTGTGTTTATTGCAATACCACCCTTAGCAGGAGGCGGCGGGTACACCATTATGCTGTTAGCAGACAAAAAATAAGACAAAATAAATTCGTACGGAAGATCATGTAGTACTGTGTGTATCGATTATAAACTCACGTTTGTATTCTGCTGTTGACGTTACTACTATTTGAAGAGGATCCTTGACTTTGTCTTTTCGTTAGGTTTTGTGATTGTGTGTTCTGCAAGAAAAAATCATCCAAGAATGATTAGTAGTATTAATCACAGCCTTAGAGGCAGTAGGAAAAGAAATAAATACTGGGGTCAGGGGTATACTGACGTGTTTTGGCGAAGACCGAACTAAAATGTCATTCGCTTCCTTTGGACTGAGCTCCTCAAGCTTTTTTTTAAATGGAAACAGAGTTTTCAAGCATACTTTTGACTCTTCTGTCATTAGCTCTGGTAGCAAGGTAATCCGTTTGTGCGTATTATCTGTTTGTTAAATAAATTTTGTAATTATATATTCCTTAAACATGGACTAAGACTCGTTTACCTTTGCCAGCGGGGTCATAATAAGGTCCTTTTGGGTCCTGCATACCCAGCAACTCTCGGATCATCGCACCAGTACCCGGCGTCGTATAGAAAAAGAGAACTGGCATTGACTTCCCGAAATGAATTAACACTTTTACTATACTTTTGAATTTTATGTCTAGAGTGACGAAGTTGGTATCTGTCAAATCGAATGCAGTAATTTATTAATACTCACACCGTCGATGCTAAAAACTATTATAACAGCAATGAGGGAATCGATTTGACTTACCATCTTCGAGCAATGGTACCCCAAGTCTAATACCACTCTGTGATATTACTACTCTTTCACGAGGAACATATTTGTAGGATCCTATCCTGACCGTTCGACATAATAAAGATGTATGTGGTGTTTGAATAGATCCATCGGTAATGTCTTCTGCTTCAGATTCTCTTCCACCACCTGAAAACGTATATAGTATAATAATGTAGAAGTAAGGAAAGAAGAAATTAAAAATAGTTTGATGGAAAACCTTTGATTCCCTCTTCACCATCGATAGCGTGATCATTATCAGTGGATATTAAATTATTCGTGATAACCGGTTCTTTCTCAGAAATCAGTTCCATTTCTTCGGTGGATACATCACCAATTGAGGCATCATGTGTCACATTGTTATCCGTATCCGACTGTTTTGTTTTGTTTTCTTCATCATCTTCTTCATCCGATGATATTGTTAAGCATTCTTAGAAAAAGATGTTCATTCATTGTTAACTGTGCTTACTCTTAAATTGTGGTTTATTATTCAATTATATATACGTCACAGGATTTCGGATTTTGTGTAACTGTTTACCTGGTTCTTTGATTGGTTTTGATCTAGAAGATCCAAATGTTCTCGCTCTACCTCTTCCCCGTTTACAAGGGGAACCATCTTGGTCTAGTTTAGCTGTTGCGTTACGGTCATGGTTTTTCTTATAAAAGGTCTGAAAGTAACAGAAGATCATGACATGTGTGTAAGATCTTATCAAATATTTCATTATTAGGATGCAACCAAGTAGTAACTCGCTCCCAATGTGACCTGAAACGTCTAAGATAAGACTAATTCTGGGACATTGCAACAACGGAGAAAAATGTAATGGAATGGAATATGCTATAGAACTTTTTGTTAACTTTAAATATCCTAAAATGGTATATGAGTTATCTTGAAATATGATATTTTAATTGGTAATAAGTAAATTAATTCTGTTAAAAAGATTTCTGCTCTAGTATTGTTTTGGAGCGTCTCAATCATGATCCTTACATCGACGGACAGCATGTTCTCGTTCTTCGCTTGTATACCCATAGTTATGGGTATTGCCTTGACATCCTCTGGCAATTTTGTTTTACACCGCAGGCACCGGTTGAAGTCAATTGAACTGATGCCACAGTGAGGGCACACGGCAAGTTTTCCATCGACGTATTTGGGCTCCTAGTTCCATACAAAAGCTATAGTAGGTTGAGTTATGCAAAAGAATTAATACATTCTAGCAATTCTTGACTACAGCATAAAAGTTTATCTTGGTTCATTAATATTCACAATAACAGTGGTTTTTGATTTTCCTGTTTCATTTATCGAATATTCCTATAACGAAAAATTTATACTTATAAATACTAGAATTCTATTCCAACTGACGAGCACAAATGCTTCCTCGTAATGTGAATAGCTGGCAATCGTAAGTTTGCACATAATTATAAAGGCATAGTACACCTATTATATTTTCTACATTGTTAAGGAAGACTAATTCTCCACTAATATTAATTGAAAATTCAAGGTTATATTCTGTGGAAAATACTTCTGATGACAGCTTTAATGTTCTCAAATTTAATCCAAGTATTCATATATCAATAATATATTCAAATTAATAAAAATTTATATTGTTTCTATGACAAACCCCATAACATTCTTTGAAATAATAAAACGTAATACCCAAAAAGTAATCTTATCTATTGAATAGATGTGTCTTTACAAATTCAACACACCTAACCTATAACACTCTAACCTATAATTTGTGCAACTCACGTGTTTGGTTACATTCCGTTATGTAATTTTCATTTATAAAAAATAACAGTTCAGCGATGAAGAATACGACATGAATAAATACTACAAAATAATACTCAACTTTATAGAATGATAAAACTTTGTACACCGACGACAACGGCTTGTTAATGCAAGGGCGTAGAAATCAGGCGCAAACGGATCATACATTCTAACGCGAAAATGATTAATTTCGTTTGAGACGTATAGAACATTATCAACTTTTACAATGCAAGAATAAATTATATATCAATAATAATAGGTTGTTTAGAATTCCTATTAAGATTTTGCGACCTTTAAGCTCGATCTACCTCTACCTACTTATGGTCCACGACTCTCTTAATAAAGGTTACCGTTGGATAATATGATATATATCAGATAAACGACGTAATAGAATTGTACTGATGTTCCACGTGGCAGATATACATGTACAACATTATTTAAGGAACTATGCGTAAAAATACATACGCTTTGAAAGAATTTTCACAAATACCCAATATCAGAAATATCTCAACTATATCTAAAAATGCTTAAAATTATAATTTTTGAGATGGTTTCAATTTCAATTATACGTATGATCAATGTTATTCCTTGTATTCGGTACCTGTTTATGTTATAAATAAAAAAAGAAATATCTTACCTCGTTCGGCGTTACGGAGGAATTGCTGTTTTCATCCGAGGCACTGAATCAAGAAAAAATTTCTACTTATCTTCACTTCAATGTTAAATTAAAAATATTTGTATATTCATTTGTCATTCACATATGCTAATGCAAACATAGATTTATGATCACTTACTGGAAATTAGGCGAGGAACTATCAGCGGTTGTATTTAGATGTTCTTGTGAGGAATTATTTTCAACTTCCAAACTACTTTGTTCAGTTCCATCTGGGATTGCCATTGATGTACCTGGTCCAGCTTCCACGATGTAATTGATACCCAATGTGGCATCTGACACTAAAGATATTGTAGTATCCCCACAAAATGAGATGTTCGACTGAAATCACACAAAAATTTGAGTTTAAAATTTCCAAATTATTATGTTTTGTTGATTGTGTAATAATGGAGTCCGCCAGTTTACCTGTTCCAAGAGATCTTGAACGGTACACTCGTCGTTTGGTATATCAAACGTAATAAGCCTTTGTTCTCCGTCAGGTAGAATAACCAGCATCTTTGCAGTATTGCCTTCGATTTGCTGTGGAACTATTGTATTATACGGATCGTGAATAGTCTTTTGTAAATATGCCAGACTCTCGGTGGTGTTGCATTCAGATTCGGCTTGTGTGTTACTATTTTGTTGATTAACGCTCGCCTGTTCTTGAGAGTTTTCAGGCTGGTCAATGTCCATAGCTTGCTGGGCTGTACATTGTGCATCTAATATGTTATCAGATGGAAGAGACAGTTTTAATTTTAACATTACCAAAGGCGATAACTGAGATCGAAACGTCTTTATATTATTAAGATATTTCTTTATTTATAATAATCCTAAGATAATACCTAATGAGGGTTGCCGCTGTTGTTTCATCTGGGGAGAGACGCTAGGTTGACGATGCTGGTATTCTAGTTGATGTACTTGCTGCTTTCGCTGTTGTACACTTGGAGCATACTGTTTCTGTGGTGGGTTTAATTCATCACGCATCTGACCATGCAATGCCTTTTTTAATTTAGCCTGTTGTTTAATTCGTTCACTTAAATGTTCTTTCTCAGGATAGTGCAGCGCAGGAGGACTGGTCTTCACAGTCTGCTGCACTGTCTGTACTAGACCATAAGTTTTCGTCTGGAAATTTGGTGTGGAATTTCGATGTAGCATCCGATCTCCTGGAGAATACACGGCATGCCCACCCTGGGAAGTGTTTAGTACACTTCCACCTTGCACGAAAGGATGACGATTCCGGCTTTGAAATTGTCGAGGTGTTTTTTTCTCCATCGAACAGAATTGCGCCTCGGTTAGCGAGCGCTGACCTTGCTGGTATGAAAGCTGTAACAGTGAGAGATAATGAACTTTATTTTATCTTATTTATAATTGGCAATAAAACGCGTGTGTTTTCGAGCCCTTTTCAGGAAACAATGCATCCCAACAAAAACATTCGAAATGCTTACTGGTGTAGTAACATTGTTTTGCTGCTGATTCCTGTTCGGAGTGGCAACTTGATTCCTGATGGGCGTCATGTTTTGCTTCAAAACTGCATCGAAGTGGATATTGTTTTCTGGCATCTTTATCCACTGAATATTCTGACCCTCAGAATTACTATTTACTGGTACTTTATTTCCTGAAGGTGTTAGGGCGGCTATTACTTAATAATACAATAATGATACTATGCTTTACGCTTATACACTTTGCAATTTGCATTATTACCTCGATCATCCACAATATTAACGATGTTCTCGCCTACTACATTAACTGTATTTGTTTTCAACATATTCTGCGTTGTTGACATATCGCTTGTTTTGATTATGTATACATTTTGTCTGCAATAAGGGATTACCAGTTAACTACTTGGCAAAATTCGGTTGAAGCTAGTTATTGCTTGTGGCAGCATATTGAACGACATATATTGTATAAATTACCGTTGATCTAAAGACGCGGTAGCAATCTGTCCACCGAGATTTATAGTTTGTGGTGAGAATATTGCCTGATCGGTATTTTGTGCCGCAGGAGTATATGTAACATACTGTGTAGAACCATTCCCACCATTATTAATATCTTCGACGACGAACTGCACACTCTGTCCCTCTACAGAACAAATCCGTTGCACTTCCTCTAGAGTTATCGCGCTGCTTGCATTAGTCACGAGATTGAAATATTGGGCCATCTTCCCAAAAGCTTATCAGCCAATGAAATATTTCCCCACGTACTGATTAGTCCACTTTCTAGTTTAACACTTAGATGCACTGCTCCAGAAATTTCATGTCTGCCCTATGATGTATTCAATATTCGCGCAATACAACCTGGCGAAAAGAATAAATCCACATTCTTTTGGAATGATCTAATACTTTGGATCACCAGTCAAACTACTGAAATTAGTATATAGCTTCTAGTTATACCCCACAGTTATTAATTTCTTTCTATAAATGTCCATCGATTTGCTCAAAAAGTAAGGAATCTGTATGCTTTACGTCATATTTATTACTTTTTTTATAAAATGTCTTAACCAATGTTCAATTCTTTGCAATTCTACATAAAACTTAATATAGAAATCAATTCAAAACAATATGTATAATATATTAAACGTTATAACCCTGATTAAGATATCATAAGTATAGTTTTAGAGTAACTGTGTTAATATGATTTTAAAAAAACAGAATGAGAAGAGTAACAGTTTTAATATAAATCTTAAACAATTGCAAGTGAATCAGAAAAAATAATTCTTAAAACAATGCAAAAACCAATTTATATTGCCTCTCACTTTTGAGTGAAATATTATGCATTAATCAGTAGAAATGCACCACCTGAAGATAGTCTGTCCTTCTATGATTTCTATGGTGGAACCACGTTCAGATGATAGGTTTCTATCGAATAACTTGGTATACATAGATTACATTCTATATATTACTTCAAATATTCTTGTAGGATGACAGTTCTTGTATTTATACACAGAACATATTCAACAATTAAATGTTACAATACGATATTGATATACAAGTTAATGTTGAAAAAATTAAAACAGTTCAATGAATAAAAACAGAACTAATGAACACACTGAATATTGAAGTAATATAATTTTATGTACTGACTTATTTACCACATTTATCCACTTGCTTTTCAAACAATGAAAACAATTACTCTGAAATCGTCAAAGAAAAATTGACCAGTGTTTCATAAATATTGAAATTAACATAAGACTTTTTAGTGTTGAAATGCACTTTACCCATTAGCGATTAATTTACTATAAACCTTTTGTATGGTTAGCCCTTAAATATTCCGTCAACTTCAGAGACACCCTGATGGACTAACCTAAAAATCTGGAGTATCCTTTTTTATCCACGTTTTATGATGAACCCTATGCTACGACAAATCACCAAATTTTCATAAATTAATGAGAGAACGTCAGTCTTATATATTATGCTAAAAAGGTAGTATTCGATAAAGCTGAATGCAACACGGTGAGATGTATTGAATCTGGAGAGAGTCTCATAACCTCGACTAACGTGTTAAGGTCAACATGTCCAGAAGGCCTAACATAAATAAAATGAAATAATCGCTGGGTAGTGGAGATTTCGGAGGGATAATTTAATTTATGATTTCCACGTAATTTGGAAGATTTGCAATAGTAAACCGAAGCTCCGGTCGTGACAGTAGCAGAATCTTGTCGATTTTTGTCGGCAGCTTCGTACCAAGAATGGATGACTTACGGGCAGTTTTGTATGTCGATTCTCAAGGAAATTTCCGTGTTCTAGTGTTTCTGCTCTTCTTGCTTCCAGTCCTTTGGCTACTCTTTCATCTTTCACGTAAGTAAATAACAACTGCACTTCGCCATTTTATGTGTTCCCTGACTGTTAACGAATGGTGAGAAAAGATTACGCCACTGCGTCAAACATGAAGCGGGAGCTTCCGTCTCCGGTCGATCTTGAATTGCGTACTGCCGCGAAAACCACAAGTGGCTGGATGCCTTAAAATTCTTCTTATAATTAAAATAAAAATATACTTCGTTACAAATTTCCAATGAGGAGTATATTAATTAACTTAGAAATATTTATTCTTTATAATGGTAAACATGCATCAGCACAATTCATAATGTTCAGTGATGTATGGCGAGCAGTTGCAAATGATCTCCACGTGTTAATGGAACGATCGATTAAATATATTTTGTATTTGTTGCTGTTTGTAAATGAATTCATTGTTACGCCATTGCACTAACCAAATAAAAACTTCCGGTTTATTTGAATGAGAAAAGGGCGCGAAACACTTGCTCCGCCCAATAAATATTCATTTTCTCATTTTGGACATTAAACATGAGCATTCTAAAGTGGTACCATCTAGAGGAAAATTTATTTGGACTAAAAATTGTAGTTTTCAATATCTTGCAGTAGAGAGCGCTAATAGTACAATCTCATAGAAATACGGAGCGGAATTTTAAATGAAGACTTTAATCTACGGTGCTTATTTGAATTATGGATGTTTAACCCGGGAAATAGTATCGTTTATAAGTCTGGCACATTTTTATCTTGAGCTCTCGCATCTTTGTAATCCCTGATTTTCTTTATCTCTCACATAAACGACACTACTTTGTCAGTTTCTCAACGGTTGACTGTTCAACCATCTTTACTGTCTGCATATTCTACCATATATAACACCACTACTACACGCAACTCCAGCTACTATAGCTTCTGTAAACTCAAGGATTATGCTCTCCGACTCTATGTGCTATGCGACTTCTCTCACTGGCAACTCAATTTTACCGCCACTACGCGCACCTTTAGCTACTATTCATCTATAATCTCAAGAACCATGCTCATCTTCTCACTGGGATACTCTCATTGGCTACTCAATATTTCCGTTACTTCAAGCTACTCCAGCTTCTGTAGCATCTATAAGCTCAAGAATAATGCTCATCTACTGTATGTGCTGCTTGGCTTCTCTCATTGGCTGCTTAATGAAATTTTTACGTTTCTAAAACCATCATTATCTCTCCTACCGGACTTTAGGACTAGTTACTGGCACATCTCCTCATTAGAGGAGACAGCCACAAGGAAAGGAAGGAAGGATCGTTTATAAGTTGCAGTCTATGAGTTTTGGATTTTTGTGTGTGTAGAGATTAAATCTTTGAATTTTCATATTGTATCTTTTAATATGTGTCTTGTGGTGAAGAATAATAATTACAAGGTCTTGATGAACTGGCACATCTCCTCATTGGAGGAGGCAGCCACAAGGAAAGGAAGGAAGGAGGTCTTGATGAATTCATCCAACGTCTTGGCGCTATACAAACAATGTTGATGTCCTTTACTTCTAATTACCACCATACAAAGGGGTAATGTTTTTAATATAAAAAACTATTCATCTGTGTTTGTTATATTTATTGCACATTTTCACTCAAGCATACCAAGTTTTAGGGATTAACAAACAGCATATTATTTTGTTTCGCGGGTTTGTTCTGCAATGTTTTACATAATGAATACTGAACAACAAAGAACAAAATTTGTTTCGTTAAGGGGTTATATACAGTTAAAATTTTCAAAAAATCGATTTTTTTTTAAATTTTATTTTCGTAATGTACACATATTTAAGTACACACACAGACAATTTCTTGTCAATCCGGCGAATATTCTCCAAGTTACACGCACATTTGTAATGACGTGGCAAAGCGTTTCAAAGTAGGAGCCCGGTGCGTCAGCTATTTATTGTAACCCTTTCTATTGTACCCTTCTATTGCATGCAGATGCATGGAGTGACAATTTAGTACTGTTGAATCTATACCTGCGAGGTAAAGTTACCTTTTTCTGTTCCCAAACTGGCAAATATTGAAGAGTATTAGTCAGTCTAGGGTCTAGGCAGGCAAGCCAAGCAGTAAACTTGTGAGCTCGTTTATACTTTCTTCTGTGATTTTTTCGTGAAAATGAAG
>JARPRG010000286.1:998515-1011358 GCA_031001745.1 Hartigia nigra
GAAGAAAGAATGTATTGGACACGTACAGAAGAGAATGGGCACGCGACTCCGAGATTGTGTGAAAAAAAATGTGGAACCAGTTGAACAAAAAGATGGAAAAAACAGACAAAAAAACTCTTGGTGGAAAAGGCAAGCTTACAGGCACAATAATTGATAAGTTGACAGTTTACTACGGCTTAGCAATTAGAAGAAATTGTGATTCCGTTGGAAATATGCATAATGCAATCTGGGCCACATTTTATCATTACTGCTCAACAGACGAAAATCCTCAACACGAGAAGTGCCCGATCCGACCGGAGTCATGGTGCTGTTGGCAGCGGGCAGTAGCTGCGAATGAATTATCTACTTTCAAGCATGATTATCAGTCATTACCACAGGATGTTGCTGAGGCTGTGTATCCGATTTATACAGATCTCAGCAATACAAAATTATTAGAAAAATGTGTGCGTGGTTTCACCCAAAAGAACAACGAGAGCTACAATCAACTGATATGGAAAATTTCTCCAAAAATAGTTCCGTCTGGTTCGAAAACTGTGGAAATGGCTGCATACATAGCTGCCGGCATATTCAATGAAGGTACAGCATCACTATTATATTATATGAATGCAATAGGGATTTCACTTGGGCCCAATGCGCATTCATATGCCGAAAGAGAGGATGCACAGCGCGTGACGATCTCCGACCGAAGAGCGTATGAGAGCACACGAGACGGTAGAATGGTTCGCAGACAATACCAATTGGAGTTATTAGAAGCTGCCGAAGAGGCGGATGGTTTATTATATGGCCCTGGAATAGACGACTCGATGTAAATTGAAAAAAACATTTTTTTACTGTATGTAAAGTGCTTTTGAAACTTTAAACGCGTTTTTCTCAAAACCGTGTTTTTAAAGTCGGTGAGCAAGATTTGTCTGAAATTTTAACACACAATTTTTAAGTATATTTTTTAGTAATTAATCGAAGGTTTTTTCTCACCGATAAATATTTTCCATTTTATAAACAATTTAAGGCCTAAATTTTTGTCAAAAACCGATTTTTTTTTTGAGAAGCCCCTATTTTGTCAAAAATTATTATTTTGCTTATTCCTTCGATCAATTACAAGATAATACATTATATTAACGAAATATTTTTGGTTTTTTCATTTTAGATGATTCAGTCCAGAGATATCGTGCTCACCGCAAGACGCCTTTTTTAGAGGTGCTCCCGGAGATCAGCTATAGCAGCTTTCAAAATAATTATTTTTACAAATAAAAAATGTTAAAATACAGTTAAAAGTTACCATAATATGTATACAAATTTTTACTTTAATACATTAAAAGGTCTTCTTAAGAAAAATTCTTGAAAAATCGATTTTTCTGGGCCTCCTGACTGTATATAACCCCTTAAGTCCATTTACATCGTATATGAATTTTACTTACATAAAAATACAATGTAGTTTTTCATTTTCTTTAATATTCTTTTCTTAACGTATAAATGTTCATTTGAACAAATTTTGCAAAATTATTATGCTCGTCTTGTGTTTCCTACGATTATCCCATAGTCTCACAATCAGTGGAACATATTTTGATATTTTGCTTTTTCTTCATCATCATTATGGCGAAAATGACGCAATGATATTTCGTCGAATTCTACAGATATTTTTAACCAGATTGGCTGCATAATATTCATTCAATTTGAATTGTCATTTTAATATTTTTAAGAGCCATAACAAAAATACACAGCGGTTCTTGCAAATTTGCTACAATACATAATAAATATCATGAATTGCGCCATTGATTGTGTATATTTCAGTTTGTAGATACATATATAAATAGGGTTTGAAAAACTAAACTACAACCTGCAATATAAAATATTGCACCATTTCTGATCAAGCGATTATTATTGTTCTCATCAATAAATAATATTCTTAATCAGCTAAAAGCAATATTTTATTGCATTTGCAAAAGAAATAGGCAGCTGATACTGAAGGCAGAAAATTATTATATCGTTTTACTGCCCCTGGGCAATGGTGGACGTTAAATTACATAAAATTGCATGACTTCCCTCTGATTACACTACATTGAAATCGCAACATATAATCAATGTAAAAATCGTTTAAAATTAGACTTTGTCTACAATACTTTTAATGAATTTATTTACTGCATACAATTGCATCAACGATGAGTTATGCTGGTAAAATGGAATGTATGGTTACCTATCAAACGATTCGTTTATCAGTTGAATTATTAAAATGATGCAATCATTCACGCACACTTATATTCCTGCACACACTCATTTAGACACGTAGGAATGTTTGATATTAAAAAAATTAATTACGCATACTGGTAATGGCCCAAACGCGAGTTTCAAATATTGGACAAATAATTAATGTTTATATGTAATTACGATGGCAGCTAATAACATTGCAATTTCGCACAGGTATTTCTGTTTTCCAATTTCATACTATGTGTTTGCAATCGATTTTGTACTGTGCTGACTAAACTTCATAGGTGTTATATATTTTTGTCTGATCTTAGTCCCATGATTGATAGCTGCACAGAAATTAATTGAGGATACGGAGTATGATATAAATAATATTAAACTATTGATTAAGTATAACTTATATGAATAGGCCCGATTCTCTACAATACACTATGAGACATTAACTTCATACATGTGGAAAATTACATACCATGGATATAGTAAAGGTATTCACTAAAAAAAAAATGGTTCTAATAAGGCCTTTTTATGTAATGTCTCTTGGTAGTAGATATAACTGTCGATATCTAATCTCAAACGCAAATTATCACATTAAGATTGATCCAGAAGTAGAATGTGAAGTCTGGGTGACACTTTTACATTGAAGTGTATTGGAAACTGATCCCTCTAAGACACAATCCACTCGTGGATGAATCATATACTAATGCTTCCAATCGAAATTCTCTGTGATTCCTAAGCGATCCTACAGATTGAATTATTTCCATTTAATATCAGTGAATCCTGTCTTCTCTATCATTAAACTGGATTCTTCGGTGGCAAGTAATTTGAATTCATCTGTATAATATTGTTCATCTCTTGCAGCGGTTCCTTTAGCAATTCCTCATCAATATTGTGTATTGGTTCTGTGCAGTATTCCTGACCGCATGATGTGCATGCTTCAAAGTGAGGCTTGATTGAGTTCCGCAATTTCTGTGAATTAGAAAAAGAAGTTCATATTTATATCAAAATGGAAATTCGACATATCTTTCATGGGTATGAGAGTTCCTTGTATACAGAACCGTTATGCGATTTCTATGAATACCGGCAACGCATTCAAGTGTTATATATTGTAATGGGATCCTTGCACGGGGTGCAGTTAAACCAGTTTAGCTTACAAAAAGTACAAGACGTGCAAGATGGGACGAGACTAACATGTATCAAGGGAGAGGACGTACCTCGGAGAAAGTGTTGCCTTCTGCTCTAATGAGTACGTAGATGGCGAAGGCAGGAATGCATATCAGAGAAAGCGAAGCAATTCCCCATCCGATGGCTTCGGCCCACCATGGATACTTGTACAAACCGTTACGGTAAGTCGGCGGTTCGTAATCGATTAAACTGAACACCCACACGGCCTGTATTTTATAAATTTTTAATTAATCTTCACAAGGCGAAGATTCTTACAAATTGTTAAATTATAAGTAATATCGATTCGGAGAAGATGTTATGTCATAGGAATCACTTACCATTATGAGAAGAGGCGATGCGATGAGCCAGCAAAATCGAAAATAAATGGATGGCACTCGACCAGTCATTTCTTTAACGTTACTACACAACCTTCGTACTCCGTAGAACCAGGAAATGGCGATCACTTCGAAGAAGGCCAGGAACATGATTGATATCGACGCTGCGTAGTGGTCAATCAATTGGAAGAAATATATACCTCCCTGCATATAAGAATGTCATGAATTTATTTATGTGCCTTAGGGGTCATTGAAATATTTTTTTCTTTTACTTATTTCTTTTTCAGAATTTCTCACCTGTGTTATGTTTGGTAAGCCAAAGAGGAAAGAGATCATGCATATGAGGAGAACTAGCATCTCATGACATAGAAGGTGTCTCTTTACCCAATTTGGAAATCCATCTTGTATCGAAGACACTACTACCTCGACTATGGCAAACTGTAAGATCAGAGACATGAAGAATTAGCATATTAATTAATAGAAAATTTCAAATAATTCGTCATTATAATTTTGTATACTGTGTCTTATGCTAATAAAACAGAGTACTCTGCTGACAGACGTATTACGATATAACTCATTGACGGATGTTTCGACACGAATATCCTTTGTTTTACTTGTCTTAAGTCAACGGGGGATATATCATTATTCATTTGTTGTCAAAATAAAAATTTTTAACCATTAATTGTTTCAACGGTTATTAGCTTAGTTGTGCAAATATTACCCCTAAACATCTAATCAAACAACAGTACACATTATTTTTTTAAACGTTGCGAAAAATATGTAGACTTATAGCGCGTTACGTATTTTACGCTACCATAATATATTAATTTCTTTTGATGGCTGGGATTTTAGGCTTTAATGTATTCAAGTGTTTTTCTGAAGTATAACAAATAGAGAAAAAAATGGACGAGAAATGTATCGCAGACTCAAGCAATGGCACACTTAGGCAACGCGATAACTTATCTTCGGATATCGCAGAACTAATTTATTGTACATACTTGACTGTTGAGCGAGAGGCAAACCAGCATGAAGAAGAAAAGAACGGCCCACAGTTGCGATGCCGGCATCTTCGCCAATGCTTGTGGATATACTACGAATACCAGTCCGGGTCCTTGAGTAAATACCAAGAAAATTCGTTCATTATTTGCGATTGTTCACGTGAGGATAATTCTAACACTCCAAGTCACAGCTATCTCAGATTATACATGAAGGAAAAAGGAGGTTGCCAGGTCATTCTCTATGAATTACTTCAGCAAACATTGGAAAAGTAAACGGATATTGTACGAAAAAAAAGAAACCCCTTGTAACAATCCAGAGATAAGCTAAATCTTCGTTTAGCCGTGCCTGGTACGATTATATCCTGATACACGAAATCTTAAAGAACTATTATGCGTTTATTGCGAGATTAATTAAGTAATGTGTCCCTAAACGTAAATCGGAGAGAAAGTGGATTTTTTTTTAGATAAATATGCCGTGTTTGCAAAGTCATATGGATCAGATATTTACCATCACTGAGCACAGCTTCCACTGTCATATTTTGCTCCAGGGATATGTTCCCAATTGTAGCAAATGCGAATATGCCCACTAAAAGACTGCTAAACGCATTTATCAGCGAGACAGCCACAGTATCCACAAGTATGTTATTGTGGAATTTATTGTAACTGGCGAAACAAATCATCGAACCAAAGGCAATGCCTACGGAGTTGAAAATCTGTGCTGCCGCATTCACCCAGACCTGCAAAATATACGTTTATAAAAATCGTATCCCCAATAAAAATGTGTTGAGTATATAGTACTGAACTTTTGATGTAGATAACTTAGCCGTGAACTAACTCATGTGTAACTAATAAACCAGAAATAGTTACAGTTTGTCAATCGCAAGTAATAGTCCTT
This sequence comes from Hartigia nigra, assembly GCA_031001745.1. Taxonomy (NCBI): domain Eukaryota; kingdom Metazoa; phylum Arthropoda; class Insecta; order Hymenoptera; family Cephidae; genus Hartigia; species Hartigia nigra. The sequence goes on from JARPRG010000286.1 coordinate 1,004,104, forward strand.
TTTTTCTAAATGACTTTGAAAAGAAACAACGGCTATATATATATAAATATATATTTATATATACTGATAATAGGACCGCTGATATAAATCATAGTAAACTGATTACTTATAAGTACATGATAGAATTTAGATTAAAGTATGGATTACCTCACTGTCTCCTCGGAAGCACAGAACGATGTATAAACATTTTATTAATAATTTTTGTGTATTTTCATGCATTTTAAACGTTTGTTTTTTTACTGGCCAATCGATAGCAATATTATTATTTGTAATGGGAGTTATGCCTAAGGTAAATAAATCAGTTGATGTGACAACAAACGATATGGTTATGAAATATCTCGAAATCTAATAAAATGATAAACAAATAAACGGAATGAGTACCTTAGCATCGCCGAGGAGTTCCCATCGTGGACGGAAGAAATATCGTAGTCCTCTGTCAGCACCTTCGAGTGTGAGGGACCGTGTGAGAAACACGACAATTAGAAGGAATGGGAGTGTGGCCGTGAGGTACCTGACTTGTGCCGAGGACTTAATTGACTTCCAGATCGAAAAGTAAACCATCACCCATGCGGTTACCAGGCAGGCAACCAGTTCCCATCGCAGTGCACCAGGTTCTTCAATGCCGCCACTGATCTGTAGGACTTTGTTGCTAATCAGCCAAATAAAGAGAAGATTAATCTACGTGCGTCAAATACGTTTTTCATTCTCCATTGCATGCCCGATCAAATTTGATAAAAATCAAGTATAATAACAACGCCGATTATTTAATTTGTTATTCGATAAACAATACTTTTAGAAATACAAATGTATCAGTTTGTATCTATTTGATCGGTCATGTGTGATAGCGAATGTGAAATGTTGTGCATTGCTTATTTATCCTTTAGAGGGCCGGCAAAGCCATCTTTGGGACTTTGTACATATCTGAAAATTGTACACTGCACATACGTCATATACAAGGTGGGACGGACACTTGACTCTTCCATTTAAGATACTTGTTCAGTTTCGAGGGGGAAATAAGATGGCCTGTTCAGCTTGATCTTGGATTGAGTTGTTAAGGTCACGCGAAGGTCAATTGCACTGTTTTAAATAGGAACCAGGATGATCTGGTTCCGAACTGTGGAGCCCAAAAACCATTACTCGGCCTATGTTCGGGCTCTGTGCGACATCTACCGACAGTTTGAAGTATCTCTTGATTTTGACGACTTTTGTTACACATTATATAATGTCCAAAGTACATTTATGAATAATTGGTTTAGAATTGGACCAATGGTTTTCAAATGGCGACCGTTTTAAAATACCCCGGGTCACCTGGGTCCAGTGTGACAAGCGCATAAGTTTTGGCATGAATGACAATGAGGGTTTTCAGAAGACTGGTCATACACTATTTTTTTTTTACCAAACATCAAAAGAAACTCTCGGAATATCATTGACTGCCTGCATTGTAATTGAAACGGTATTATTGGTACATATTGTTAAACTTTCTCTCTCTCATCTCTTTTTCCGTCTGTGTGTGTATATGCATACATTTTAACCAAAAAAGATTACTATTTTTCTGAAAAAAAAAATGCGGGCCCTCTAAAGGTTAATTGTTAACTTATTCAATGTAAGATACAATTTTTTGTAACAGTGAAAATGAGAAACTTTAATTAATCTGTTTGATCAATTTGTTATGTCAACAAAGTTTGGAATTACTCGAAAAACTCTTCAGACGGCGTCCTAGACGTATTAGGCCTTATTCGATTATCAAGAGCTGTAAATCTTGGCAACCAGCATGCTGGAGTGTTCCAGGAGTTGTCGCAATCCGACCATGGCTGGTATGCTTTGAAGGCCGTGAAGAAGTAGTAGACTGCGTATGCTATGATCACATTGTGGTAGGTCGACATCAGGAAGGATATCACGACTGACGATAAACCGGCCCCTGTTAAAGAAATAGAGTAGATCAGCTTAAAACTGGTGCGGAATTCATGGCGATGCTGTACGAGATATCGAAGCCATATACCGTTCAAGTATAAATAGATATTTACTTAAAAGTTTGTATAGGCATCAAGAACAAGCTCGTAAGTCTTGGATACACTAGGCTGTTCTTAAATCACGTTAAAGTGGATTCAAATTGCATTGAGCGTTGGGTGCTCAATTAAATTTAATCGGTAGACTAGGGCGTTATAGAAAGGGATCCGAGGCTCATTCGATTAATCAATACCAACCTTTGAAGAGGGGACAGATCTGCCCGAGAGCACCGATCGGTCCGCGTCGTGTAAACTGGCCAATTGCCAATTCCATGTAGAGCAATGGCACGCCGCATACTATGAGTATTAGAAAGTAAGGTACGAGAAATACGCCTGAAACATATCAACAGAAAAAGATACCTTACTTCACGCGTTCAATGTTCTTTCTTTTGTTTTTTTCATTTCACTCTTTTTTTGTTCTTTAATCAAATATTTTTAATCGCTAATTGCTCATCATTGGTTTCTCTCGCGATGCTTTTGTCTTTGAGAATAGTCAAGAACTTTGTTATTGGAATGCCACTTGCAGTTTTTTTAATGCCATCATATAATTTGTCATGCATTGTGCGAAGTGGGTGAAGTCACTTATGTACAATTTATGTTCTTAAAGAATTTTCTCCTGGTTTAAACAGCTGATATTACTTGAGACGATGCGTCACGTAAAGTAGTAGAGTCAGCTGATACCTCGACATTTACTATTAAGTTTCATACCTTCGATTAATTAATGTCAGTTGTAATTATAATTATACGCTTTTGCGAATAGATCAGTGAGCGAAGGAGTTATCAAAAATGCATCAATCATTTCGTACGATCTTATTTCTACTATCGAAGATAAGGCTACAGCGAACCTTGACTAGCTGACCATTCCTGAATAGTGACGTAATAGTTTTCAAAATTTGAGATAAGCCACGAAAAAAATGTATAAAAACTTTTGAAATCCTAATCGTAACTTCCTCCTTGTGGCGATAACCGTGAAATGTCATATGTCTAACGATAACGGACATTCTGATCAGGCTGATTCACTGGGAAGGAACTACTAAAGAAAATCGTCACTCCAGTATCATAATTTTAGCTCTCCAAGAAATTAATCAAAATGATCTGAGTGAATCATACAAGACTCGAACGCACAGTGATTTACTTACAACGAGAAAGTCCCTAATGCAAATAAAGTAGAGCGTCAAAGAAATTCGTATGCAACAGATACGCCAAAGGATTACTATGCACCTGATTTAAGATCGTCACGATTGCCAAAGAGTGTAAAAATTGAATCTCAATTTAAACAATGAATCACGTCACATTTGCATTTCCATTAAGCAATGCAACGGCATTCGAAACATGATCACATTGTAGAGATAACAGTGTGTTCTTGAATATCACGTCAGCTTCTGTTAAGTACGTCAGAATGGATATATTGTTGTGCTAAATGATAATAGCGTAAGATCAGGTGTAAACATCTTTAACGTAACAGATGGCTTTTTTCCAATACGTTTATCAATCTTGAAAAAGAAGCGTTTCTTTGTTTGCATATGTAGTGACATTAAAACGGAATGTAGCCTGACGGTGTCGCATAATTTATCCGCTATTTCATATCGTAATCTTGTAGCTGAAAACGACACCTGTTATCCGGAGCAAGGGCACAGTTCCAGTCACAGTGACACTGGCAATGTCGCGGCAGAGACATAGTCGCAGCAACAGTCGCGACAAGGGTGTCGCTTTACCGGCAATTTTCAAAGTCTGAAAGAGACAGGACATGGCGCAACTCTTGAAACCTGACACGCGACCTTGCCTGGGTAATCCTGCTGATTTTTTAATGACACCCGGTAGAAACGATCTAACTGAGTTCCCTGATTACTGCCATCCCGGATGTTCCATCACGGGGACAACGAAATCCCAAACGCCAATTTCCACTTCCCCTTGTTCGAACTTTTCCACTGACTCCATACGACTTCGCTGTGATGTTTTTTTATACTCCTACCCGTGCCTACCTATCAATCTTGCACTTGATGAACACCCAACGCTATTATTTTTATGTCCCCGATGGACCGCTAGAGTCTGTGAAAGAAGCACACATAATTCTTGCTCTTCGAGTTTCTCGGATCTCAATCATAATTACGAGAAATAATTAAATGATAGACTTTCCAAGTATTCACTATATTAATAATATTTCATTTCCGGTTATCCGATTATATCATTTTATTATATTATACGATCGTAACGTAACGTGGTCCCCCTTAAGAATTCTAACACGTAGATAGCGTGCAATTCCGTAATAGAATATTCATCAAATTTACATTTCATTTTCTAAGATACGTTAATTTGGAATATTCCATATTCCATCACTGTTTATCATCGCTGTTGCTAATGATATCATCTTCTATGCTCTGCAAACAGATGCCTATCAGCGATTTCGTCTGGTCCCCGAGAGTTACACGAAGGTATGCACACGTGTGTTGTCTATGCCAAGCAGACACATCTGGATATGCATAAGTACCTACTGGCGCTCGTGCAAATGTTGCGGCGCGAATTAAGCAGCAAGCCGTGAGTTAATCCGTAATGACCGTTTAATGCGAATAAAGAGTTACATCCACTGACCTTGTCATCGCCCACGATACGAACTATCAATGCTATATGCGACATATATACATGCGTCTCAAGCGTCGCACGCGGTTGCAGAGTTAATCCGTCATTAAACGTGTCGCATACGTGCGATCGGAAATTTTGACATTTGCGTTGTTAAATAATAATATACCGATAAGAGTTACTGTAGTATGAAATATGATTAAGTCAATTGTAAAACCATTGGTAGCCCATCTGATACTTGATCCAAAGTTAATTAATGGTATGTTGAATGAAGAATACAGCAGTGCAGAGCATGGATGATATATATGAAAAAAACAGGGAATGGCATGATAAAACATTACATTTTGTCGAAAAATTCCATCAAATTCCGTAAGCGTACAGACTACGTACGCGATTCGAAAGTCACGATCGAGTTTTATCGTTTTGATTGTATTGCCGGAAATTACTAGTACTTTCACAAGTACACCCAATATTAATTGTGTGAATTGAATTTTGTGTCTGCCTGCTGCATGTATCTTTGGGCGAGCTCGTTTTTGACGCGCGAGAAAATAATATCAAAAAGCGAATAGACGATGTGCCATAGTCTTTCTATTGGCTTAAATTAACGCGAACAGCTGATTAGATAAAGTATCACGTTACAAATTTGTCCCGGGCAATTACACGCGATAATCCGGTTATTTCAAACTCTGACTGGTACCTTAACATCCGCTACTTACGTGGCACTTCTGAGATTACGCATATCCTGGTATTGATTTGTAAACAATAATTATGAATTGAGAGATACACTTAGATAAATTAAAAAAAATACATCGTTATAATTGTTAAGACGTCGAATTTTATTATGCATACTGTATAGATTACTTGTGCTAACGAAAATAATTGCATAGTACATTTAAATGGTGAATCGGCGATAGCGCTAATTAACGACAATAATTAAACGATAACGAGTCGTCGTGTTTACCGGGGTTGTCACTGTAAATCAATTTGAGCATTAAAACAAGTTTACACGCTCGCTTACGTACAACAATTAATACAAAAAGAAACTGTAACATCCTAGGTTTATTTATGGTTATAGACTTCTCCCTCGTTATTGGAGTATTGTATAAAAAGAAATAGTTATTCGGCGCCGTAAGTAATATCGTGTCTCTTGGTTACATAATGAGATGGATTTTGCATTAAGTCGTTACGCGTGCATACGGAATTTTATGTAACTCATCTCATTCGAATGATCGAGAAGAAAATTGCTAAAAGCATTCATTTCTCTAATCTCCCCATGAGACACTCCGTTATTGTTAATGCGTGATTAACGGTAACGTCTACGAACCGCCATTAATGTCCTTGAGTAATTTTACCGTTTAATTCAAACCAACGGAAGTAATCAAAGTACTTCCTTTTCCGGATACACGTGAATTCGTTACCGGACTATTTGCATCCTGTGGATGTCTGTCAACGCTTACTTTTTATTCAGTTATACTAGCGCACAGTAAGCGTGGAATTATCACCAGGATGCTTGAAGAAAATTCGCAAAATAATTTGCGGAAGGCATTACTCACCACCGCCGCTCTTGTAACAGAGATAAGGAAATCGCCAGACATTCCCAAGTCCCACAGAATAACCGATACAGGCTAATACAAATTGTACTTTGTTAGCCCAGTGTGGTCGTTTTGGTTGTCGGTAATCGCCAGGATCATCAGCATCCATGTCATCGTAACTCGTGCAAGTAGACATATCATCCTCGATGGGTCTGGAAAGATGATAATTTTTATATAAGCATTTGGACTTTTCTAATCGAAAGATTCGAGTAACATTAGACATTCAATTGTGGTATTATTCCCGAGACACAGAAAGTCCTGATACAGGATATATGCTGGAAAATTATGTAATTATGTTGAAAGATGCACAATGAAGAAGACTTGTTAAAGATTATAGGATTACGTAAGCGTGTAAGTGTAATTTTGAATATTAAAAAAAAGAATAATCGCTTGGTACAGAGGAGCGATTTTGTTTCCGACAAAGTATCTGCTTCTTGGAAAAGTTATTCTTTTTTTTAATTCTCTCTGTACACGTGATGACTGTGTATATGAAAGTCGCAAGGATAGGGAAGAATCTGGTCGATCGGTGTTGTTTCGTAATGAGACCGTTCAGCAGAAATGCTTAGCTATTTGTAATTATTTTGTAATTATCTATACCTACGAGTTACGACCTTCGTCGTGGTACGAGTTTTTAACGTGTAAATAAGTGTAATGTTGTAGTTGTATTATGAGAACAGAATATGATTATTATCATACAAAACGTATTAAGGCGTGTTGGCATATTTACATGAAAATCATGAAGTCTCTTGTACCGTATATGCTAAGCGTCCACGTATGTAAGTCCACTTATTACTATGGAATGATTGCTATGCGTAAAATGAAACAACTGTAAGGCAAGATTAGGCTCTGCGTGTAAAACTTGTAAACGTGCGTTGGATAATAGAAAAACTTGAGAAAATTTATCGGGCAAAAGATCTTGAAAGGAATGGGCCTTAGAAAGAATTTACATGATCTGTAATTAGCAAAAGCAACGTATATTGCCCATTGAAAATCTTGAGAAACAAGGAATTCAATTTTATTATTTACGTGAGAATTTTACGAAGTAAAGAATTTTTAATGAAATTGTATATTATATTGCCC